>JAVYIG010009535.1:0-77256 GCA_035222895.1 Strongylocentrotus droebachiensis
GTTCATTCAACTTTACCTTGGGGATATGAATGTATCTTGTGAGAAGGTCCACTTCCTGGTTCTCAAAACACAGGCTAGAATACAGAAACGTAACCTGTCCCTCAGACATGATGTCATCTGGAAGTCCTATGTATAGAAGACCCATAAAAAACAAACTTCTGCACTTTTCTTGAGGAGTATGGTGGTAGAAACCCTAAAAAGAAAACTCACCTCTTTGGTTATTGGTGTTGCCTCTGAGAGGTTCAGTTGAGTGGAAAAAATATATCTTCATCCACGTTTCCTTTTCAAAGGTTCATGCTTGTTGAAGGGAGGAGAGCTCTATTTGTTTGGTTCACTCTGTCTGAGAAACTATCTCTTGTTTGATGTGTGGTGAGGAGATTCCACACAACACGCAAAGATCATCTACCCTCCATTTACGCGTTTGACATATCAACCGTTCAAAGCTGGAAGATATTAACTCTGTCTTGTAATATTTAAGTTAATGTCCTTCTGGGTCAAAACATACCGGTAGTATTATATGATTGTCCAGAAAAAAGTGGGGATTTTTAAACACTTTTTTTTTTTGGGGGGGGGGGGGGGTCCTGTGTTTGTATTTTCTGTAGTGATACAGTCTGCTGTAAATCCAAAACCATGATATCAAGAAGTCACCAGTTTCCTATCTATTATCAGCCATGCATGTATGTATTTATTAGGTGATGTCTATAGTCTTACCCATCTTTTAAAAAGACATAAATATACATGATTCAAAGGTCCAAGGACCAAAAACTGATCATGTTTACTAGTAATACAATAAAGTTATATATACAGTAAATATACAATAGTCAGCCAAATGAACAGGTATGACAAGTACAAGCTGGTAATAAATATGAAAAAAATAATACATTTCAATCAATACAATACTAAAATAAACTAAGAGACAGAAGTGGTCAAGATCGTCAAATTACTAAACTGTTATAGGGTATTGGTAGCAGATATAAAACAAATAGTAATAAAGTGAGTAACCAAACAACAAAAATAGGGGAAAATTATATTTGAAAACTTTTATCTTGTCACTTTGCTCATCATCTGCTCATTCTTCTTTATTCCAGTTCACAGCAAAAAGGATGTATTCAAATCAACTCTCAAGAGACTGACGGTGTATGCAGAGCATCATGAACGGGAATTGTAACGGTGGTACTTCTCTAATTCTTGTTTTCAAATTTTATAAAGGATATGAATTATGAAAGGTAGTTTCATTTTTACGATTTTCTATCACATTTTCTATGCCTTACATTCTTTTATTAAAAAAATTTCCAAGCATGCGTACCGTTAGCCATTCCTCGTATCCTTCAGTTTTTTTTTTTAAATCTTAGGCTTGATGATTTTAAGCCTGCCCAAAATCAGAGTGATGGGTTTCCTATTTTATGGGCAAATTAGAATAAATGGATATACTTTTATACGCTGCATTAACATATTTATGTTTAAAATAATGAAGATGTACTCAGCCATATCTTGTATTTCTTTTCATGGTTATGATATGTCTAGGAGTTTCTGATTGAGCTTGAATGCTATGGCTGACACAACTTGCGATTAACTCTTGGGAAATGTGTTGTAAAGAAAAATGTCATCATGTAGCATTGGTTGAATTTCTTCACCCTTACAAAATACACAACATATATTTTGGAGCTGATTTGTACCAACTACGGATTAATTTTGTGCATGGGTCACATGCTCTTAAGTGATAACAAATGCTCTACAATTAGACAATATCCATCTCTGTCTCAAATTCATATCCTTACAATTTTTTTCATATAATTTCAAAGGCAGTGATGCCTGTGGGTGACTGTTAAAAAGTTTTAAACTGCCAGGTATATTCCAATGGTATTGATTTCATCACTTAAAACTTAATGAGAACACCGTTTTAGAATGACTTCATGAAGGACATTTCTCTTTCACTTTCTTCTAATTTCTAGTCGTCTTTACTCTATTATCTATACCATGTTTGCATACTGTAACAATCTTGATTCAGGTTATATATATTGTTAATGAACGTGCAGATTAATCCAATGCTCACATCATTTATCGATATATACGTATATGAATAATCTCTAACGACACTGAAAAATATTTTTCTATAACTTATCTTTCTATAACTGTTCTAGTTCAGCTGTTTGTCTGCATGGGATGATGTAGACTGAAAATGTAAAATTAGTGGGCCTTCCAGCGAAACCCTTTAGCATTCATTCCTTTCGTTCATAGCTTACTTAGAATTCATACATCATAGCATTGATGCCAAATTGCAGATGATTTCAAACTATTAAAAAAATAATGTTCAGAGACATTACACATTAAACAAGTTAGACCGTGAATGATTAAAAAGACATATATAAACAAGGATTAACATGTCAGAATAAATTAAAAAAATTGACAGTACTTTCAAAGCCAATTATGTAATGGGAAGCAAATATAAGTTTGTGCAAAATACAGGAATGTCTGGTTTAAAGCCCATCTGTACTAGTTTGGCTAGGAGGGCTTAGACCAGCCAGGAAGGTCACTGACAGGTGGCTATCTCTCATCTCAGCTCTCAATTAACATTAAAAAAAAAGAGGATCATGGAGGACCAATGGTCACCGATTAGGCATTGTTTTCTATATAGAGGGAGCAAGTAGCTACAAGTAGGACAGTGTGGCTTTAAAAGAGAAGCCTCATTGCTATATAATGAGCAGTCACTCTGAGAGAGAGAGAGAGAGATTTTATCACTAACAGAAGAGCGCCCTCATAAGTCATAACTATGCCAGACCTGTAGTGATGAGATTTCTTGACTCCTCCAGATTAGGGGTTCTCTTTCAGGTAGCCCATAGCTAGTTGATTTACAGATAGTTGTGACAGGGGATGTCTCTTCTGATTGGACAGTCATTTCATGGTGTTACAAATAGTTTCCTCCCTCAGAGATTGTATGCGGGAGGGGACTGTTCGGAGCTCCACGATTTAACCTCTGACCGTACTAATGAGCATGTCACAACTATTTTTCTCAATATACTATGAGGCAGCCCTGGTTGCCAGATAGAGCTATTCATTCATTTATAGGGTTTGGGTTGTGGAGTTCTTCATAGCTAATTGATTGCTTTTTTTATTGGTTACATTTCACATATAACCAAATCTGGACATATCTAATTTTATATACATCTGTATCACAATTGAACTGTACTTTCAAACAAAAGGTCACATATAGAAATAGATATATCTGCAAGATCTGTATTAATTTTTTGGTAAAATTGTGTATAAACACATTCCTATTTGTACTAATGTTTTTTGTTGTTTTTGTTTTCTTAATTGCATTGTAATATATTCAGGCTTTGTTCTCACACCTTATGAAATTATTTTATTCAAAGGAAAAGTGCCTTATTTTTAATAGATATGAATGGAGAAAAAAAATCAGAGTCATATGTTCACTTACTGTGTAATGTGGGTTGTTTCTTTTTGTTGTTATTTAGAAGACTTGTTTGTAAAACATATTTCATGTTAAATAAAGAATAAGGTTGCATAAAAAGAGAGTGAAATTTGGGACAGATGACGTGGGAGAAGTATGAATAGAGGATAGTTTATTAGTATGAGACATGAACAAAATACTATTTTCCCTTTTCAACATTTGAACAATATAGGGTGTGTATGATTATACATGTATTAGACATATTCTTTCGCTTCACAATGATGACAGAAAAACACATCATGAGCATGTGGCGTCATACTTCTGTTCTGTGTTGTTTTATGTGGGGTATGTATATTTCATTATTATATGAGAATTTGATTATAGAAGCAATAAAATTATTAAATCATGTTAAACAAAATATAATTTCGCTGCTAAGTGCTTTGCTCATTTCTCCCGTGGACTTCCTGAACCGATTTTAGTTCTTCCTTTGTTGACGTTTTCTCTAAGTTGTCCATATGAGATGGAGAGAGTGAGGGAGGGAAGACAGATGTTGAGAGACCGAGTGGGAGAGAAAGATGTGAAGAAAGAGATTAAAGGAAACCAAAACCTTCATACTAAGTTACTTTTATTGTAAAGTTTAAAAGATTTGAATAAAATCAGTGAAAATTTGAACAAAATCGGGCAAGGAATAAGAAAGTTAGAGCTTTTTGAAATGAGTAGTCACTAGAGAGCGGTATTCAATTTGATGACATCATCTGTGAACAACTCTCTATGCCTTTTGTACATAAAATTTCACAATTTTTTTGTTTTCTTTGTATTTATTTGTGTTCTTGATCCGACTTCATAACATGTGAAGTAGATTATCATTTTGCATTCTATATCTTGCTTTCAGGGGAGTACATTATCTCAATCACAAAGAAAAACATAAAATTTGATGTACAAAAGGCATGGAGAGTTGTCCACAGATGATGTCATCAAACTTTACAATAAAAGTAACTTAGTATGAAGGTTTTGGTTTCCTTTAAGGAAGATAGAGAGAAGGGAGGTGGAAAGAGAGAGAGAGAGAGAGTTAGAGTTGAAGAGGGGGATAAGGGAAGAATGAAGGAGGGAAGGTGAGAGACATTTCAATGATGCCCATCGGTAGGAGATACGAATCGGGGAAGGTGCACATGAAGAGGATGTTATTTTTTTGTTGTGAATTCGCCGTCAAAGTTTTTGTTGTGTTATCACTGTACTAAATGGTGTCTTTCTTTCTTGATCGAACAATTCTTATATGTTAAAGGTACTATGTCCCATTTGCAGGCCAAAAAATGAAAAGGTTATATTCCAACGGCATTTGAAAGATAATGCTAATTTAGAACTTCCCTAAAAAAAAAGGGGGGGCTTGAAAATGTCTTAGAGTGGGAAAATAACGACTATTAGTAATAGTCTGATTTTCAGACCTTGTACCGAACGGTCGTACGTTGTATGCTGCGCAAAGATTCAATCAGTTTAATTTTGGCCATTACATAAAGTGGGTTATTGATGTAGACAAATGCTCATGTACCCTTTACAGCTCATTTTATGTATGTTATCACCACAGAAGAAAAAAGCCAGTCAGTCACTCAATAGTGTCTGACAGTAAAGTCTACACGCAAAAAACTGAGGTGCTAAATGTTGGTAACCCGACACATGCTCCGCCGACGATTGCTCCGCCGACATTTACTCCGCAAAACGCGACAATTGCTCCGCGACATTTGCTCCGCGACATTTGCTCCGACGTCAAATGCTCCGCCGACAGTTGCTCCGCCGACAGTTGCTCCGCCGACAATTGCTCCGCCGACAGATGCTCCGCCGACAATTGCTCCGCCGACAATTGCTCCGCCGACAATTGCTCCGCCGTCAATTGCTCCGCAAAACGCGACAATTGCTCCGCCGACATTTGCTCCGCCGACATTTGCTCCGCCTGAAGCGACACTTGCTCCGCCGACATTTGCTCCGCCGACAATTGCTCCGCCGACAATTGCTCCGCCTGAAGCGACAATTGCTCCGCCGACATTTGCTCCGCCTGAAGCGACAATTGCTCCGCCGACATTTGCTCCGCCTGAAGCGACACTTGCTCCGCCGACATTTGCGCCGCCGACAATTGCTCCGCCGACAATTTCTCCGCCTGAAGCGACAATTGCTCCGCCGACATTTGCTCCGCCGACAATTGCTCCGCCTGAAGCGACAATTGCTCCGCCGACATTTGCTCCGACGACATTTGCTCCGCCCAAAAAGTGTCCCATAAACTACAAATGCTACTAGTACTACGACAAATGCTTCGCCGACAATATTTTCTTTACACCTATTTTTTTCGTTTCTTTTTTTCTTCTTCATTTTCTGAATGCATTTCTTGAAATAATGTAGATGAAATGAAATGAATGAATGTTGATGAAGTGGGAGGAAAAAGGAGTTACCTAAAAGTCATTTCGAATATACTGAAATAACTTTCCATCTATCACTATACGTCCCATATAATGTATACTAAACACTCATTACATGTCGTGGGAAGTTTTAAAAAAAAAGTAGAGCAGCAAGCCAAATTCCCCAATACGCGCATACCTCCTAGTTAATTTCAAGTAGCTCATCAATATGTAATACCTGAAATTACCTCGATCAATGCATCTTACTAGGTAAAGCATTATACAATGTAATAGGTCATCATAGAAGTTTAGAAAATAAGTAAGGGGGATTTACCAAGTGTTGATCTTTTTAAGAGTTTTATAAAGAAACAAAAAGATATTGAATATTTCTCAGCGAAAAAAAGGAACAAGCTTGTTTCGCATTATAAGAAATGGCGATTTGACTTATGATACTCATGTTGATTTAACTTTTATTCCTGTGCCCCCTTACTCCCCTTTATGCACTGGAGTTCAAACTATGATTTATATGTGTACAGTGTATTTTTTTTTACTATAATGTTTTTTTTTATAACTTTCTTGTCCTTTCATTATTGTTAGTTGTTCTTATACATATTGTTTTTTTTGTTTGTCTAATTATTACCAATGACTTGTAAATATGTAATTTTTATATGATTGAAAATTTAATAAACACACAAATATAAAAAAAAAAAGTTTAGAAAATAAGGGCACTTATATACGTAAGGAAGAGAACCCATTCAGACGGGAAAATGAGATGGCAGCCTTTCTGCTTATTCACATTTATACAAATCATTTTGTTGCAGTTTGATGTTAGTTCTTCATGATAAGCCAATTGCTCTTCTTCCGGTGGCTTCGTGAGTCCCTTAAATTATTTAGTGAAAACAAAGTACTCGAATGAAACGGAGTGTTTTGCACACTAACATATATATATTAAAGCTACATACACTTAACTAAAGGAAAGAAACCTTTAGAAAATGGACTGGATATTATTGAAAATATTATTCTAAACAAGAATGTACTACATGATTGTATTACTTTACGTTTCAATTTCACGAGAGAAATAGTTCAGTTCAGTTCAGTTTATTAATATCATCATTTCGCAGCCTGGGCTGAATTGCATGACAATTTACAATTAAAAACATATCATATTTCTTTCACAATTGTTTCAAATATACTACTAGTTAAAATACCATATAATTAACAAAGACAATGAATTGTCATCAATAGTTAGATCACTTTCTAGTGACAATTCACAATATTAGCATTAAGAATAATTTAATGTATATATATATACAACAACAATATTTGCATTAATAATATTATCTAATTTGGTTTTGCATCATTCAGTAGAGATTGGGTAAATAAGTCATTGATAAGGTATTTGAGTGCTTAATTGAACAAAAAATAACCTTGTTGATACCTGTAATACTATGCGTAATACCCATGTTCATGCTTCGATAATCAATTATGCCCCTGGAAATATAATTATATGAGAAATATGTTCTGATTTCAAAATATATATCGATAATAATAATTAAATAAATAGTGACACCGGTTTCGTCAAAAAGAGTTAGGCGTACATTGTTCTCTATTCACCCCTTTTATACAACCTTGGCATTATTCATTTAGGCAAGTTGTCAGAAATGGAATGGAGCTATTCTGATATCTTTTTGTCCTGGCATTGATAGATTTGTACGTTCGGCTGGTCCTGAGCTGCATGGAATGAGTTGTGTCGTTGAGAGGGAACACATTCGAGTATATATGGGAACGTACACATGCTTCGGCAAACTTTGTACATAGGTCATGCCTGCTTTCTTCTAATGTTTCTATTGAAGCTTCTTTGAGAGCAGTTGTGTAAGTGAGTTCAGCTCCAAGTACAATCCTCATCGCCCTCTTTTGGATTTTTTCCAGTGCACTAGTCTGCAGCTTTGTGAGTCCAGGGTGCCACACCGGTGCTGCGTATTCCAGAGCTGGCCGGACGTAGGACTTGTATACGGCAACTAGATCTTCTCGTGGGATTCGAAATCTCTTCAGTCTGCTCAGTATATGTACCCGTTTCTTGCTCTTCGACATCATTTCTTTGACTTGTTTGTCCCATTTTAGGTCACCTTGAACACAGACACCGAGGATTTTCGTTTCATTGACCACCTCCAAAACATTCGGGTCTAGAGATATGTCTGGGGGTGCTGGTTTGGTTCTCTTGAAGCAAAACTGCAGTTGTTTACATTTAGCTGCATTTAGTTTCAAGTAGTTTTGGTCAGCCCATTGCACCAGGTCGTTGACAGCTTCCTGCAGGTGAGAAGGCTCATTGACGGTCTTGGTCTCGCCGATACTAAGATCGTCTACATACTTCCATGTATGCAACTCTGTAGACTCCAGTGCGTCATTGATGACTGCTAGAAAGGCTAGGGGGCCGATCTTTGTTCCTTGGGGAACGCCACAGGTTAGTTTCTTCCAGGAGGAGATAGCGCTTTGGTATTTTACTCTCTGGTGCCTATTCGTTAAAAAGTCGGCGATCCACGGGATGATTTCCGGACGGACTCCCATATTTAAGAGCTTAGTTACAACCACGGTGTGGTCTACCGTGTCGAACGCCTTCGAGAAATCTGTGACCACAAGATTTCCTACAAAATCCTGTTTGTCTGATTCCTTGTAGAATTGATTCATCATTTCAATCAAACAGTGTGTGGTTGATGAGCCTTTGAGGCTTCCATACTGATGTCGTTCAATATTTGGCCCCATGTCATGTTGGATCCATTTAGCCACGAATCCCTCACAAACTTTCGCACATTGGGATGTTAGTGACACAGGCCTGAGTTTTGTGATTACAGGAGGTTTCTCTTTTGGCACGGGAACAACATCTGCGTCTTTCCAGATCTGAGGGACCTTGCCTTCCCTGAGAGAGGAGTTGAAAATGTCTGTCATGGGTATGCTGATCTCGCAAGCAAATTCCTTGAGAACTCTGTTTGGCAAGTCATCAGGGCCGATGGCTTTCTTAATGTTGATCCTGTTCAGCTCCCAATACATCTCCCACACTTTGACCTGTGGAGGCTCTAGAGAAGGAAGATATGTCGGAAGGTCGGAAGTACTTAGAGGCAGTCGACCCTGTGATGTAGATGAAAATTCCTGGTTAATGGCATTAGCTATTTCCTCATCACTGGCTTCAGGGAGCGTTGGCACAGATATAGGAGAGCGTTCTTTGATCTTATTGGCGAGGAGCTGAATGCCACTATGCCACTTCGAGGGGTCTGAAGATCTTAGCCCTGCTAAGGAGTTGTCATAGAAGTTCTCCTGAGCCTGTTTGATTTGGTTGCTGGCCAATTTCTTGTAGCGCTTCCATTCGGTTAAGGAACCTTGGGCAAACGCTTCCTGACGCATCTTGATGGTTTCTTTCACTCGTGCGGTCATCCAAGGCTTGTCAGCACTGTGCAGTTTGACTGATCTACGAGGAAAGTATTTATTTACTGCTCCTTGGATCAATGTATAAAAAGCGTTTGCTTTTGATTCCGTTTCTGGTACGGAAAGGACTTCCTGCCAAGATTGGGATGTAACCCACCTTCCAAACTCGTGGATCCCTTGATATGTCATTGGACGTGATGTTTTCTTGAGTACCTTGTTGGGAGCCTTTGTTCTATTCTTTGCAGTCCATATCACCGTGTTATGGTCACTCATTCCCAGAGGAGACTCAATGGCGGCTGACATGTAGTGTTTTTTCATATTGGTCAATATCAAATCAAGAATCGCCTCGAGAGGGGGAGCAGAGAAGAAGTGATTGAAATGAAAGAAGACTAATAGCATGAGAGGAAAGAAAAGAGCAAAGAAGACAAGAAAACGGTGTAAACAGGAAAAGGAGGAGCATGGGAGAGAGAGAGATAGCCTTGAGCTTTGGATCAGCTAATGAGTAATACATGAAACAGATTTTGAGCGGAGTAATTATCTTTCGCCGGAGAACTTGCGTAAGGAGCTACAATTTTATTTTTTATTTTTTTAAATCAAACATTATGGGGAATAGCAAAAAACGGTTGTCTTTTTTGCTCTTTTCTTTCCTCTCATGTTATTAGTCTTCTTTCATTGAGGTAATTTCAGGTCTTACATATTGATGAGCTGTTTGAAATTAACTAGGAGGTATGCGCGTATTGGGGAATGTGGCTTGCTGCTCTACTTTAAAAAAAAACAACTTCCCATGACATGTAATGAGTGTTTAGTGTACATTATGTGGGACGTACAGTGATAGATGGAAAGTTATTTCAGTATATTCGAAATGACTTTTAGGCAACTGCTTTTTCCTCCCACATTATCAACATTCCTTCATTTAATTTCATTTACATAATTTCATGAAATGCATTCAGAAAATGAAGAAAAAAAGAAAGAAACAAAAACAACCCGTGAAAAAAAAATATTGTCGGCGAAGCATTTGTCGTAGTACTAGTAGCATTTGTATTTAATGGGACACTTTTTGGGCGCAGCAAATGTCGTCGGAGCAAATGCCACCGGAGCAAGTGTCGCTTCATGCGGAGCAAATGTCGTCGGAGCAATTGTCGGCGGAGCAAATGTCACCGGAGCAATTGTCGCTTCAGGCGGAGCAATTGTCGACGGAGCAATTGTCGGCGGAGCAATTGTCGGCGGAGCAAATGTCGTCGGAGCAATTGTCGGCGGAGCAAATGTCACCGGAGCAATTGTCGCTTCAGGCGGAGCAATTGTCGGCCTAGCAATTGACGGCGGAGCAAATGTCGGCGGAGCAAATGTCGGCGGAGCAAATGTCGGCGGAGCAAATGTCGGCGGAGCAAGTGTCGCTTCAGGCGGAGCAAATGTCGGCGGAGCAAATGTCGGCGGAGCAATTGTCGCGTTTTGCGGAGCAATTGACGGCGGAGCAATTGTCGGCGGAGCAATTGTCGGAGGAGCAATTGTCGGCGGAGCATCTGTCGGCGGAGCAATTGTCGGCGGAGCAACTGTCGGCGGAGCAACTGTCGGCGGAGCACCTGTCGGCGGAGCATTTGACGTCGGAGCAAATGTCGCGGAGCAAATGTCGCGGAGCAATTGTCGCGTTTTACGGAGTAAATGTCGGCGGAGCAATCGTCGGCGGAGCATGTGTCATGGAACCTAAATGTTGGGTGCTGAGTGAGATTCTGCACTTGAAGTGCCAAAATCAGCACTTGACGGGTTGATTGATTGATTGATTGATTTTTATTCGACAAGCTTCCAACATACAACAATATACAATAATAACAGATCAAAAATAAGTCAGCTTGAACAGGATAACCCACGAAAGCTCGAGAGCTTATTTTTTTTTTTAACTTTAACAAGGAAACCGAAACGTGCTGAATATTTGAGTGCAGAAAACGAGTGCTATAACAATATGCAGCACTTAACATCGAGTGCTGACTGCATAACCTGATCTGATTGGTCGGTTAGTATAATAGCTGTTACCTTGTGAATATTTGTTTTTGAATCAAATTCAGCTAAGAGATTCTTACATTCTTCATTCTCCAGGTCAATACCCAAGGCCTCAAAAGTCTGAATAACTTTGCTCCTTAAACTGTCAACAACATCAGTATTCAAAGCTGTTGCAGCAGATAACACTCTGTTTGTCATAGCATGGGTCATGTTGGTGTTTGATAAAAGAGAACCAATGAAAAATGCAGCTGGTCTCACTATGAACATGACAGACAATGAAAGCGGACAAAATATACAGTTCCTCAGGTAGACAAAGGAACATCCCTTGACTGCTATTATGTAAAATGTGTAGAACAGGTGAATATGCATGTGACACCTGTTCTACACATTTTTACATAATAGCAGTGAAGGGATGTTCCTTTGTCTACCTAAGGAACTGTATATTTTGTCCGCTTTCATTGTCTGTCATATTCATAGTGTCTTGTACTGTCATTATGCATTGCTCCATCTTGTTCTTGTAGTAGGCCTATCCTATCATCATCATCATCAAATGCATCATCTGCTGCAGGATTATGCACTTCACTAACAGCAACACCCAAATCAGCATCAACTAGACCCTCCATACCCTGTACAACTTCAGGTTCAGGTTCTTCTTGTGGATGTTGGTTTAATAAATGTTTCCTGTAAGAGTTGAAAGTGGTAAATGACGAAGGACATCCACCTTGACCACATACCAAATGTAGATGGGGCATGTCAAACAACGCATGAGTTAGCACTTGCACAAGGGCTATTCTGCTAGCACCCAAAAGAGAGCAAAACTTGGCACTTTAAGTGCACAACAGTCAGCTCCTTTGGGTGCTAGCAAAGTAGCCCGGGTGCAAGTGCTAACTCAGCACTTCGAGTGCAGTCACTATGCGAGCTCCTAAAAAGTGCTAAAATTGAATCTTTAAGTGCTAAATTTAGCACAACAGTCAGCTCCTTTGGGTGCTAGCAAAGTAGCCCGGGTGCCAGTGCTAACTCAGCACTTCGAGTGCAGTCACTATGCGAGCTCCTAAAAAGTGCTAAAATTGAATCTTTAAGTGCTAAATTTAGCACTTTTTTTTTTGAGTGTAGCAAGTAAACGGGTTTCCTTGCATAATTTGAATATCTGGACACTGCTAATGTTTAAGTTTCACAGATGGGACATTCATGATATATTCATAATTCCTGCAAAGTTCTACAGAATTTGATGTTGGCTGCAAAAGGGATATATAGTATCTTTAATGACGTATACAGAGTATAAATATATATGCATCGTACAAATCGACATCAATAGTGTTATCTTGCACTGTTAACGTTATCAATATAGGGCGTGCACCCGCTCAATTTTTTTACGATTAATTAAGTGTATTCATATTGTAAATCATGTGCATGGTCGGCAATTATATGGTCTAAACCTTCATATTCATGTAAAAAGGACAATACTTTGGCATTCTTTGAAGTTCAAAAGGACTTCCCCGAAGCGCGATCACTGGGGTTCCAACCAAGTACATTTTCTACATGTTCTGATTGCGAAGGTATTATTTATACGAAAGCGTGGATGGGTAGTTGGGAAAGAAAAAAAAATAGAAAGAAAGAAAGAAAAATGAACCTAATATGTGGAGGAAAAGGGCATTTGTCATCGATGTTTTTATTTTGAAGGAAGAGGGTGCAGGGTGGAGTGAACTCTAAAAGTTAAAACCGTACTCTATTCTACTTTTTCAAATTGTAAAATATGACTCTTTTAAACTTTGAAAAAGGATATTCCACGTCCGGTGTTTTTGTAGACAAGAGCAACATTAAATTTTAGGCCCGCGCTTAGATAAAATGTATCGCAGAGTACAAGTCAACTAACATTGGTAGTGGCATAACGTGTGTCAAGCATTTTTAGGGGGCTGTGAATCACGAGCTTGGGGCACTGGTCTTACTAAGAGAAAGAATGCCAGAGAAAACGGTGAGAGAATTGTTTTTCTTACTTTAACGGTCACCCTCCTCCCTTTGTTTCTTCCTCTTCTTCTATTCTTCCCCTCACCCTTTCTTTTTAGCTAATTAGATGGAGACAGGTACCCCATGCGCCAACAGCGATAAAAAGAGAGACAGAGAGAGAAAGAGAGAGAGAGAGAGAGAGAGAGAGAGAGAGAGAGAGAGAGAGAGACCACTGGTCTTTACCGTAACAACGGCTTCTTTTTTACACACAAAAAATGAACATATCATTAAATATATATTTACAACGTTAGGTAGGAATGAGTCGAAATTTCCTAAAAAGCACAGGGCTTGTGTAACATACCACATGAAAAAATCTGACGTCGGAAACATACACTGAAGCAAAAGCATTTTTTTGAAGAAAAAAGGGGACCAAATTAACACTGAGCAAAGACTTTTAAATGAAACACCATGCACAATTATTGTGCAATTATTGATGAAAAAGAATAACCTTTTTTTTAGAGCGTAAAGGGGTACTTTTGTATTCATTTTAAGAAATGAGCACTTTCCACCACTTTAGAAATACCATTTGATTAGGGGGCACTTACAACCCCCACCACATCCCCTCCATTCTTTCCCCGCCAATGTTGTACCGGTGTATGTTGGTACTTTACCGTCGCATTCATCTCGCGATTGATCTGTCCATTTTAATATCGAATGTGAAGATGAGAAATTGTACCTTCGCTATTAACAGCATTGTTGTTTGTTATGGGCTGAGGATTACGAATGCACCTGACATTTTTACGCCAATCATCATAAATCATGAACACGGATACAGAACTCATTCCCACTCAAAGCTCATTGATCAAGTTGTTTTGAAGTACGCAATAACAACGAATGTTTTCTCGGTCTTTTTGGTATATGTATGCTTTTAAAATCTAAAACCACGGATACGTGAATTCTTCGTTTTTCTTATATTTATACTCATAGAAAATGTATAACTTGATTACTTTACAGACTCGTTATTTTGTCTGCCATTTGTTCCATTTTTTCCTTTTACAGTCTGGTTTAATCATTAAATGCAGTTATTTCATTTGCATATCTTTGCTAGTGAAATTTCCTAATTTTGTGAACTTGACGAATGGATAAACGGTACAACGAAATAGAAAGAAAAAAAAGAGAGAAATGTGGAAACATGGGAAATAAAGGGTAGAAAAAAACGTGAATATGTGTGTATGTGATGATCGAAACAAATGGAGGATATAAATTGATACATAATCAACATATGTGAAGTTTGATAACGACCCCTGTCCGGATAGTACATTCATTGACGATTTTTTTTTTTGTAGGACTTGAGCTAGACCGCCATATGGAATTAATGCCAGCTTGTGGCACATCCCGAAATAAATGTCAAATGACAAAGGTTTTAACTGTTTTTTTTTCGCCCTTTTAAGCTGAGTATTATTAAGAGTTCGTGCGATTTTGGTTACATTTTGAAACACGTCGAGTTCAATTGCTGCTGTATTTGCCCCCAAAGACTATTGTCTAAACCAGGCGTCTCCTACAAAAACGCGGACTTGAGGGTAGTCACCGTGGTGCTCGTTCGATAAGATTCGTAATTTTGCGAACGACTTCAACACATCAATCAATTGTCTGAAGTGAGGTGCTTAATTTGAGCTACAAATTTGACTTTCGTGTGAACGATTTCCTGTACTGAGGCACAAATTGATAGAAATTAAATGGAAATCCCGTCGACTGCCCTGTAGGTGAACGACCGCACTCTTGAGAAAATGAAGGAATGTACAAGTTTCCCAATTTTGTGTAATAATTTTAGTTCAAATTGAGTGGCCCTTATGGTAAGGTAAAAAAAGGAACTCTTTCCATTTTGCCCCCTTTTAAAATTTCTTCTGTTAATTTCTTCTATCAATTCAATCATCTATTTGTTCATCTATCGTATTCCTATTATATACATTAAAGCATGTAAATAAACTACAATCTACAGTAAGTTTAATGTAGGTCTATCTACATGTTAAACTATGAGAAAAAAAGGATATCTCATTGAAAATTACCACGTTTTATGTCTATTTCATATGAATATTGAGATTTGACGCTCTTTCTTTCCATCCGTTTCTCCTCACATTGTTTTTTTTTAATCTTAAGATTTTGTCATTTTCAATTTAATCTTCGGTTCCTCACTTCTAACTTTTCTCCCACCCCTCCAGCTAAACAATTATAGTCCATGCTCCTTTCAAATCTGAATCCCGGAAGAGCGCCATTTTGACATTGATAAATGATATATCGCCTGTGGTTGACTTTAGATTTTTCATCTAACTCCGCGGGTCTGAAGTCAACATTATGACTTTTCTGCATGATTTTGATATCAAACATGCATATTCGCAGTTTAATCATTTTTGCTCACATCAAGTGTCTATTTTAATCCAGTTAATGATGTAATTGGCTTTTAGGCATGATGATAATTATCTAGAGTGGATGGCATAACAAAACAAAACAAAACAAACACTAAACCCGGACAGGTACGCATTTCCAAAACACATTTAATGTTCAGTATAAAATTGAGAAAGTCATGTATGCAACACGAATTAGTTCATATTGATTTCTCCTTCCCCTTTTTCCTTTTATTTTTGTTGTTGTTACTGTTGATGTCCATAGAACTGTAGAAGATATATCATAAGCTAATAATAAATAATGATAAAAACGGTGCTTACAAAGCACTTACCAACAAAGCGCTATAACAAACAAAATACAATAATAAACAATTGCATATTAAACAAAACAAAAAATTAAGAATAAATCTACAAATTACCATACATATGAAATATACATCAATGTGAACAGAGTAAAGTTAATCATCAAAAGCAATTTTGAATAAATGTGTCAGAAGACAAGTTTTGAATTGGTTGACAGTCTGACAGTTTTGACATGCAAAGGTAATTAGTTTCAAAGTTCAGCAGAAGCTTTGCAAAAAGAGTGAAGGTTAACTAAGAAAAAGCAAATATGAAATTAAAAATGCAAATAGAAAAAAATTATTGCCTCCCTCATATTCGCATTCACCCCCCCTTCTTTGTTCTTTCTCTCTTCCTCTCTCTCTCTCTCTTTCTCTTTCTCCTTCTTTCTAACTCTCGTATATCTTTATCTCATGATATTTCCAACCCAACGTCGTCGTGCTCAAAGAGTATGCTCAATTATTGCTCGAATCAAAGCATGCCAAAATCAAATATACCGAGCCACCAGCCCGCTTGGCGCCTACACGTGCGTAAGGTGGGTATCCGAAGGGAAACTCTCCCGGTCCGGCCAGACGTCACACTAAACTTCCCCCTTACCTTTGTTTTCCATCTTCCTCAGGCTAAATCCTGAATTTCTGAATTGTCACGCTTTTAGTAGTGAACTAGGTCAAACCCTATCCTTTTCCATATGTCCCCCTGACTATTCTTTCACTTCATAATTTCTGTGTGCATACAACGTATGATACAGGTGGATGCACTTCTACTAGTTTTTTTTTCTTCTAAATTTTGTATGTCAGTCGTGTAACTTACAAGTACATTAATACCCCCTTCACATACACGGATTTTTCTTACGAGTCCTTACGGATCGCCAACTCGTAGTCAATCGCAAGCATCCGTAAATAACTCGCTGGTATCCGTAAATAGCTCGTCACAACTCGGAACAACTCGTGGACACTCTTAAGCATCCGTGAAAGGAGAGGCAATTTTTTTGACATGTCAAAAATCTTCTTACGATTGTCCACGGATTGATTTGTCCGTAAATAGCTCGTAAATAGCTCGTAACAATTCGTAATCATCCGTAAACCGTTCGCAACAACACGTGACCATCCGTAAACTGCTCACAAGAATCCGTAAATGACTCGTAACAGATTTTTGCAACGATTCGTTACGGTTAGTTTACAATTTGTTTTACGGATTATTTACGGATTATTGCGAGTAGTTTACTGATGGTTACGTGTGCTTACGTGTTGTTTACGATTTTATTCGGGTCATTTTACGATGGCTTTACGGATTGATACGGGTTATTACGAGCATTTTAGGTGTAGTTACGAGTACTTTACGAATAGATACGTATACTTTACGTATGCTTACGAACTGTTTACGAACAGGGGAAAGGTATAAAAGCTGCAAATTCGAACACTTAATTTTCAGTTGTTATTTTTTGGCTACAAATCGTAAGGACTCGTAAATACTCGTAACTTACCCGTAACTATTCGTATCAACACGTAAACAGGTCGTAACTAACACGTTAGTTTCTCGTAGTTATCCGTGACAACTCGTAACAAATCGTGGACTGTTGCCGTAAATACATCGTAATAACCCGTAATAATCCGTCATAAACCGCAAAATGCTCGTAATAACTCTTAAACCGGTCGTAAAAGTGGCCAAATCGTAAGGAACCGTGAAAGATCCGTGAATTTGTGCGATCCGTAAGGACTCGTAAGAAAAATCCGTGTATGTGAAGGGGGTATGAGAGAAGAAGTCAATTTGGCGAAAACGCGCTTGGCGAATAAAAGTATCTCTTAACCTTTCACACGCCTTTGTGGTGTATTAAGCCATACATCTGAATTATATCTAGGGAACTAAATACGTATAGGACGGAAGGATTGTATGGCGATTGAACAGGAGAAGAAAGAGAGAAGAAAATGATACACGGAGTCAGGAAGAAAATGAAACTCCTGCTTTTTCAGAAGAAGAGAGAGAGAGAGAGAGAGTTTGAGGCTGGTCCCACGTCGATCTTGTGTGGAAAATGTGGAAAACGCTCTATAGGGATCGGTGTTTCTCCCCATTTATGCTAATGAGCCCTCCGAGCACCTATTTCGTAGAATCCAATACGTTTTCCACATTGACTGATTCCCTTCGATTCAATTCAATTCAAACTTTATTCAACACTCTTCATAAAAACATTTCAGACATACTAATACAGAATGGAATGATAACAACAAAAATAAGATAGTGATAACAGTTACAATGGCAATTTATAAGAGCTTTTGAGATAGGCAGAAAGGAGGGATTCCTTATGAACCTGGCCTTCCCCTAAAACAAACACACATAGAGGGGGAAAAGAAACAAGAACAACAGAACAGAACAGAACAAAAAACATACTAAAACATACTATCATGTACAATCAGAGAAAAAAACACTAGCAAGGGGGGTAACAAATTTACTCTATTATTGTTATCGTTTCTTTATGGGACCACCTCATCAGGAATACAAAGGCTATAATATTGTATAATTAAAAAAAAAATAACAACAAAAATTACGACGCTCCTGCTTGTGATTTGAGGTTACATGTAAGTCGGTGTCTGTTTTGCGAGGTAGGCAGCGATCCTCTCCCTAGATTTCACGAGATCACGATTGGCACGAAGCTTGGGGTAATCAGCCAGAGCATCGGGGTACATGTTGACTACACACTCGATAAAGGTGAAATACACGAATTCCACCATGGTGGCCTGAAAAAGGAGAATTGCAGAGAGGATTATTGATTAATGTAAACGCAGCTAAACAGCTGCAAAAGCATATAATGTTTGTATTTTTGTATGTGCTATTTAAAACATCCGACACTGAATAATTAATAAAAATGATTTGAATTGCTACATGGATAGGTAGTGGTATGTGTTAAATGCTCCTTTTCTTGTAAAAAGCTTTGCTTATTTTCTCGAGACAGCTACAAATTGTCATGTATTCTTAAAGGAGCTACACAAAGAAAATTCACTAACAACTCATAATTAGAACAAATTACATATGGATGGAAAGATTTTCTCTTGAAAAAACACGAACAAGTTTGCTGAGAAATCATATAGATATCATGGAAAGGCGTAAAATGCAATTTTTCAAGACCCTCCTTTGACCCCCGAACGCCCCTGAACGTAAGTCAAACACACAAGCGTAGCGAGCTCTGAATTGTGACGTCACACACTGGACGAACAGCTCAGTGCCGTGTAGCAGTATGCAGCTAGCCACTGTAGCCAGCCGTGTCCCGTATGTGACGTCACAAATATTGACGCTCTACAAAGGACCGCTGAAGGCAGAAAATCTGGATCTCAAAACTAACATTTTTGAGAGTTGATTACTGCGGGCCCCAAACATATTTTTAAGAGAAGAGTTGTTGTATTTGATCGGCAAGGCTTCCCCTTCGCAATGATATGAATTTTGCATCAATTCAAAACACTTTTGATTCCTTCGTGTGGCTACTTTAAAGTTGCCTATCTTTGCAAAACATTTTTTGATTTTAATGAAATAGAGATAAGACCTTTAAAAAAAATTCAATTGCTTTTATTTGAATTTTAATGTCAAGTTGGATATTAAACCGTGCAAAATATCAACAACAACAAAAAACAACAACAATAAAATGCAATCAAAAGCACTGGTTTTGTGTCAGCGCACCTTAATAGACCTAAACCTATACTTTGAATGCTTCAGAAGAAACAAAAAATCCGTGTAAGTGTATAATCAGGCTTAATAAATGGGGCAGCCGATATTACTTCCGCCCTTCATCTTTCGTATAGGATTCGCCCCCCCCCTCCCCCCCCCCCCCATGTATGAATGTCTAATACGTCACTGCAACGGGTGTATTCGTTCTTACGTCTTGACCGACGAAGTAGCCATTTCCATTTGGGTTGTCTTCAAGCGTCTTCTCTAAGAACTTGAGAAGGATCGGGTTTACAGTCTTGGGAAGGCTCTCTTTCAGTTTATCCTTTTAGTGAATGAGAAGAAAGAACACGAATAAGATGTTACGTGGATCACTAAATTAATGATCAAACAGATAACGATCAAATAGAGAGAGTAACAAAAGAATTTTTCTTAAGATATTAAATGAAAGTAAAGGCAATGATTGGATTCAATTCCGATAATGGATGATCAAGTTATTACGGCAGAGATTAGGATCCTATCTTGTTTATCGTTCCACTGGTCCTAGATTCATCTGATTAATATTATGGCTATGTATCATTAATGTGACCTATCAGGCAATTCCTTTCTACCGTCATCGTCGTCGAAACAGGGACTGAACTCCGCAACAACTATTGCACATACCTGAAGGCTGCGAGCCTATACGTCGACCGACAACCAAATCGTTTTGAATTAGTATGTCAACCTACGACTACCGTAAGCTACGACCTAAGACTATTCAAACGTCGATAACATTACCTTATAAGCTTGATCAAAGTCAGCAAAGACGATATTAAACACGTTAGCGACTAGGTCTTCTAGGGCCTCACAAAGGACATCGATTTGATAAGCTTCTTCTTCTGTCTTGCCATTGTAACCTAAAAACAGGGAAACATTATGAGAAGGAGCTTTAACAAATTGACGCAAGATAATTATGGGCTTATACTGATCTCTTTTATGTCTCTAATTTGGTTCTACGTCCAATGAAACTAAGTCGTATGAGGACGTTATGTATTTAGATTGATTTTTTTTTTCATAGTGTACTGGTAACACAATTTCATGTAGTAAACATTTGTCACGTTTTTTATTTGGGGTAATTAGGTTGTCCTTTCAAATTCAATGATAAATCTGCCGAAGATTCTCTAAAAAGCGAAATTACCTAAGTTTTGCTACGGTCACAAAGGTTCGTACGAACGATAATTTCGTACGAATCTCCCTGTTTTTCCATTGTCTTCCCGAATTTCAATTGTCTGAAAATCGTTCGTACGGCGTTCGTAGCAGTTCGTAATGGCATTTGTGACCGAGGCTTTTCTTAATAACAATAACAGATTTGCCGACATAAATGTAAGTGCAGTAGCTTTGACATTACCAAACGACACACATGAAGAAGTTCTACAAAGGTAGCATATCTTGACCGTTTATGGTACTAACCATACTTTCTTGCCAGGTGGCGCATGATTGCCCGACTTTGCACCATCGTTTTCCCGTCAGCCTCGAGGATCGGGATTTGGTTCAGCGGAAATTCTACGGAAGTAAAATACAAAACAGAAAGAAAAATAAAAGCAGTCAGAACTTATATTGATTTTTCACAATAGCTGAATTAGCAATTTATCACTATTTTCAAGCACTGCCGTCGGGAGATGCATAATTATGCATCATGTACCACCACTTCTTGAGTCAACAGAAAATGTATATATTATTTGTTATCATAAAAGGGTGCTTCTGAAGGAATGTTATCCTGTTGTGCAGGAGTTGTTGAAATTAAAGAGCGATAACAAACTTTGGAGGAAAAAAAAGAAATTCATGTCTTTCCCCAGTGCTGGCAGGTGCAGTGCCATTGATTAGGAGAGTTTGGCCAACTTAGTTTCACTGGGTCACAACATGGCGTATATTCTTTTGTTTTGTGCTTGCCCAACAAAGCAGTAGTCGCCATATTGTGACCAACTAGAACCGGGTTGGCCAAACTCTGTATATAGATGGCTCTGGGCAGTCGCGCCGGAAGCAGTTTGGGATTGGGGGGCAAACATTCCGGGGGGCTCACCTTCCAGGGGCAGTGACGTAATGAGAAAAAAACGTTCGGAAGGGGGGGGGGGCACAGACGAAAAATCTGCATCACCACCAGTCTTACACGTTACATGCAGGTCCCGCGGAACGTTTTTCAAAGTGGAGTATTAATGATCAGGTAGAGCGTAAATTAGCGTGGGGTCCAGGGCATGAGCCTCGGCAGGGGGTCAAGGGGCTGAGCCCCCGGAAGCTCAGGGATTTTAGGTATTTAATTACGGTTAGATGAGCATCAAGGGGCCCTCTTTAAGCCCATTGACATGTTCCAGGAGGGGGGGGAGAGCCCCCAGAAGCTCAGAGGTTTTAATATTTAACTACGGTCAGAAGAGCATCCAGGGGCCACCTTAGGGCCTTTGGTGGGGTCCAGGGGGCAAAGCCCCCGGAAGCTCAGGGGCCCAGTATTTAATTACGGTCAGATGAGCATCCAGGGGTCCGCCTTAGAGCCCTTGATAGGGTCCAAGGGGCAGAGCCCCTGGAAGCTCGGGGGTTTTAGGTATTTAATTACGGTCAGATGAGAATCCAGGGGACCGCCTTAGGGCACTTGGTGGGGTCCGGGGGTGGAGCCCCCGTAAGCTCTTGGGTTTTAGGCATTTAATTACGCTCAGATGAGCAATTTTTATACCTTATTTGTGAAATTGGCAGGTCACTTATTTTTTCTCTCCGTCTTTCTTTCTTTTTCTCTTTAACATACTTTTTCAAAAAGTGAGGGAGGGGGGGGGGGGGGGGGGGGGGCTCGTGCCCAGCCACTTTGCAGACCATGACATAAAGGCTTCTAAATAAGCGTATTTTTCGCCCGACCGTAATTACGGAATTTCTTATTTTCCAACAAACGCATAAAAAGGTATGACTTATAACAAAATGGAGAAAAAGTACCGGAAAATCATGTCATAACAGCATCATTTGTAAATCACTGGTATCGAATAAGAAATACCCCCCCCCCCCCCCCACCATTAGTATGCCAGCGTTCAGGGGCTCATGTCTTCTCACCCCTATAACAACAAAACAGACACGCTTTTCCCATTCTCGCACAATATGTCCACGATATGCGCGTATCGCTATTATAAAGACCTCCATTGAAAAATAACGTATAGGTGGCATGCGCAATGTTTATGAAATTTAATTCCTGTGAACTTTCCTTTTCTTTGAATGGAATAGTATAGGCCTATGTGATTTAATTCAGGTTTTTATTATTGTTATGTTCTTTTGGGTTAAAAATACAAACCATGTTTACTCTTTTACTGCTTTTTTTTTGTTTTTGGAGGGGGGGGGGCGTTTTGGGGGGGGGGCAAAAATGCGTTTTGCCCCCCCCCCCCCACTTTTTTGATTGGGGGGGGCAACTGCCCCCCCCCCCCCCCACTTCCGGCGCCTTTGGCTCTGGGCAGGTGGTGAGTAGTGTGCCCCCTCTCAGCAACGTTTACAGAATAGCGATAAAACGCCATTTTGATAGTGGAAAGTCCAAAGTAATGTTGACCAAAGCTGAAATGAATTGCCAAATAGTGGGACCATCTTAGTAATGTTCACTTTGAACGCATATCCGTGCTCCAACAGTTACTGTATCCCTAACATCACCCTGCATCGTAGCTGGGCCTGAGTATGGGTGAGTAGGGAAGATAATTATATAGATATCACATAAATAATCAACTCTAAGCTTTCTTTACCTCCTGATTCCTTCCTTTCGAACCATTCTTCTCCTGAGAACCTTCGATCTTCAAACTCGATTCCAGCGTCGGTGAGCAGGAGTCTGATATGTTCAGCTCGTCCTCTCGTAGTAAAATATGTCAATCTATACTTTGGGGTATCTGCCATGATAATGTAGGTCTTACAGACGTCAGCCTGTACTTGTTCCTTGTCTTGAGTTTGTCCTGAAGTTCAACGCTTAACTGATCCTTGTCAATGTTTCATAATATGTTGTGTCTGATTTAAGTGTTTGTACAGTGGGTTGGGTTTAAAGTCCATAGACAGGAAGGTCACATGCTTATTCATATGTCCTCTTAAAACACATTATTGTATCAGTTATTGAGATAGTCAAAGATAAAGAGAGGAAGCCCTGCTAGCTGTTGCAGTTTACAAGGTGACATATTGTATTATCTTATAAAGTTAAAGCAATCACGCTACCCCCCCCCCCCCCCAATCTCTCTCTCTCTCTCTCTCTCTCTCTCTCTCTCTCTCTTTCTCTCTCTCTCCAACCATTTATTCATATTGTGTGTATGTGTGTATTGTTAAAGACACTTTTTCACATACAGCGAGAGTGAAATATATACAGACATACAGACAGACAGAAAGACATAGAACGTGGCTGTGAGCTACTTATAAATACAGTGGATCGAGAAAACGCTCTTGCTTCGATTATTTTCTATAAAGGAACGGTGTACGTATTTTTGCAAATGATAGAAATGATATAATTGCGTAAAATTGCTTTGGCCTTGGGCGTTATACATCGACGGGTTCTGGTATGAAAAGAAGGAACTTAATGATCTCTCGTAAGCAATTATGGAAAAATCTTGCGATTTAAACACGAATTAGTGAAGACAGGAGCGAGATTGGTTTCCGTATTGACGCAGAGATAGGTAATTGGTTGAATAAAGTGGTTGACTTACATGCAAAGTTATTTTTAGATGATTTCTTGTAATATTTTCTTTTTTTAATGAACATGTACATGTGTACAGTTGGTTGCTTTATGTCCTTTAGAAGGCATAGGGATTTGAGGGTCTTAAACTGAAGGAAAAATATCTTTCGAGAGCGTCGTTTACCTTCCCTATTAAACCTGTAAAATCATTTTTATTATTCACTGTAGATGATGAGTTAAAATCGACTTTCCTTCGCAGTGTAAATTTCAAGTCTTGACGTCATAATAATAGGCTCATTTCCATTTTAAATGCCTGTTGATTGTTCCAAGGTCTACAATTTATTGTATCACAAGATCAGACCACATGATATTGACCTTCCATTTTCTCTCTCAAAATTCAGAACACATAACAAAGACACCCCATTAGGTATCGAGGTGGCAAAGGCCTGTATAAGATAGAATATCATAATAAACAGAAACACGAGATCAAATTGACATTCATGGCATGGTCTATTTGAGAAGGCTACGAGGTGAGTTTGAAAGGAGCGAAAGGAAGCAAGCAAATCAATAAAACATCATTTTTCAAGTCAGCATTTGAACGTTTGAAATAGATTTTGTGATGGCAAAAAGGGGTCTTGGTGGATACAAATTCATCGTAGGGTTTGGACATTGATTTCAAGATTTCTTTACAGGCAATGAGCCACAAACGTCTTGAACAGGAAACACAGCGATTCAAAATATTTTAAAAAAGTTTTTAGCTTTTGTTGTAATAATTATACGGAGTGATGCAAGGGTTAAGAGAAATACAACTTCATGAGCATGATGGCCGAGGAATACCATTTGTTCCCCTTCGGCATCGTCTGCGTTATGTAACATCTGTATGTATAATTATATTGAAACTCCCGCTACACTTTGATTCCCTTTCATTTATTTACTTCAATTTTTTGTTTTAAATCCTCAGTCGTGAATTTTCTTTTTCATTTTGTTTTTTTCTAGACAGTAGCCACACTTTTTCTTTTCCCTTGAGGCCCTGTACCAAAGGCAAGTCGGTTGAATTCAGAACAAAACAAAATTTAGTTTACCACACTACCTGCAGGCCCGATTTAAGCATGTCTGAACTGGGGGGGGGCTTCAGAGTTGGGATTATATATAGGGCATAGGACTTAGAAATATCTGAAAATGCCCCCACCCCTACCCCCACCAACAGAGTTGTCTTCAAACTATATGACAAGCAACAACTAGAGAGAGAGAGAGAAGAAGAAAAAAAGTTATTGCGGGTAATCATAGGGGAAAGTCCCTCGCCCCACCGCCTTCCCCGTGCACCGCCCCCGTAAAGCCGCCCCTGTATGAATATCATCTAGGGAATGTATGAAAGCGGATTCGATTCACTTTAACCAATATATATGAAAGTAGATGTAATCCCGACTCAAGCAGATTCTCAGCTTACAACCCCTGATATTTCTTCTCAATGAATGCAGATTGTTGTCTTCTCCAACACGAATCGCTCTTCTCCATCCTTCGTCACAATGGAACCCGAGATGAAAATAGGCCAGCCTATGAAAATGTAGACGGTGGGTAAACATTTTATGAGATTATTTACAAAACTGCACATGACTTGTGTTTTTGTCATATGTATCATGTCAACCGCGATGGGAGACGAGGAACGTTTGCTTCTTGACTGTAATGCTCTTTAATAACAAACTTTTCCAACGCACGTTTGATAATGAAAGCCTTTTCTACAGTTGCACAACGCACTTTACTTTAATACAGGAGATAAATTCATATTACGAGATATACATACTTTAATGCGTCAATAAAAAAAACTTTAAGTACGTGCCATACATTTATTGTTTTTATTGTGGTAAATATTGAAAATATGGTAAATTCTATTACCAACTTTGAGGTACATACATGTACATCTCTTCCAAAGACGACTTTAAAGATGAATCGAAGACAGATAATGTGGCTGATAGTCGGACTACTACTACTACTACTACTACTACTACTACTACTACTACTACTACTACTAATACTGCTGCTGCTGCTGCTGCTGCTACTACTACTACTACTGATATTACTACTACTACTACTATTACTATTACTACTATTGCTACTGCTACCTCTACTCCTACTATATACAACTACTACTATACTAAGCATAGATACTACTCAAAATGTAGTATTGGATCTTGTCATGATCTTCTTCATCTTGTATTCTACTTCACGAAATCTCTCCGAATAGTCTGGGGATGACTTAAAATTCTCTAGCAGGAACTACAGTATATACATGTATAGTTATATTGGATGCATTATCACTTGCTCAAACATTCACTTTATCTCCCTCATTGAAATTCCACGTACATGGATTGGTGAAAAACACTTCAAATAAGTAGACATTATTACTAAGAGACTGGAGCAACCGCTTTACTATTTTTCATAGCTGTGACGTCAGAGTATGATATAATTTTGTATAAATTCTTCTTCCAAGTAATAACTGCTTGTCCTTCATTAATTCATTCATTTCTCTGCTCACTCGCGTCAAGGGACGCTCTCAAAACAAGAGTTGATTTCCATAGAGTCCACTTTGTCGAAGATCGTGTTGCCCATCGCCAGGCGCGGATCTACGGGGGGGGTTTAGGGGGTTTAAACCCCCCCCCCCCCCCTTGGGCGGCCCAAAAAAAAAAAAAAAAAAAAAAAAAGGAAAAAAAAAGAAAAAAAAAGAAAAAAAGAAAGAAAAAAGAACGCACGCTGGAGAGAAACCCTTTCAAGTGCAAATATTGTGAGAAGATATTCAACTCATCTCGTAACTTAACCAAACACATGATAACTCTGGATATAACTGTGTATTTAACTGTTACTTGATTTTAAAAGACGTTATCATGCACTGCTTTTTATGGTCTCCATTGTGTTAATAGATGCCAGGAAAACATCACTTACGGGGTTCAAATAAACACCCCAAAAAAAATCGGCTCGCCGCTTCGCGGCTCGTGGACGATGCTCCGCCTCGTCATTATTTTGGTCAAACCCCCCCCCCCCCTTAGCAAAAAGCTAGATCCGCCCCTGATCGCTCTAAACTCAACATGAGTTCATTCTCCCTCTTACGTTGCAAATGAAACAATAAGTTGCACAAATTGTATTAACATCGAATAATTGGATAAACATCCAACTTTTTTCGTCGGATCGATGCAATTTTATGTAATATAATTATATAAGGAAACATAAAAAGATCGATAGACAGTTACAAGAAAGATAGATAGATGAGTAAATGGGTAGATATAATTATGGATGAATGGATAGATAGATGGATGATGTTGGCTATTCTTTCTTTGAAAAATAGTAGGAACAAACATTGGAATAGTTTTCAGTGAACCAAAGGCTCTACTAACTGCATTTAAAAACAAATTACAGTAGTAAAATATAACCAAGTGAAAATTATAGAATTGGCTTCGTACATTTAATCAAGTTGTACGCTCTCTTTTGAATCGTGTCTGATCGTCGTAATTAGTCATTTAAAAATTATAATTATCGACTGTTTGGAACTGAAGGGCATTCATTAACTCATATCGTTTTACACAGACCTAACGTCCTTTTGACTCCAAACAGACAAACAAAATTCTAGATGCTGCGGCCGCTTCTCTCGTTAAAATCAAGCCGGATCAATGGTCAGATTGGAGATTTGAGTTGGTCAAACACTACGTTCACATGGTCATCTCTCTGTCTTTGCCTACAAACTGACTCAGCGGACCCCGGTTCGAAACTCAGTCACGTCTTCCGGATGGTGACGTTAAAGGTACATGTATGTCCTCGTAAATAATCATATTTGATTGGTACACGTCTGTAAGGACATAATTATATACACACATGCAAGGTCAGATAGAATCTTTACTTTACTGAAGATGGATGGCCCTGATGATACTATGCAGATCTTTCTCCAGAGATGTCTTAGCATAACACTCTCATAATCAAACTCATCATTGTGTCACTTATCAGTGATGACATAGATTGATTTCTAGTAACTATTCATTGATATCATCTTTTGGAAGAGACAAAACAAGATACTTCGAGTACTCACTTATCATTGTTAACCTTCGTTTTATTTCATTTAGAGTGCTTGTATACAAAATCACTCAATTCAGTATCAAAACATTGTCATTTGCACTCAAGTCTCGAGTGCTGAGCACAAGAAGAAACCTCGATATGACACCTAATCATGCTAATGGCCATGTTTGTTCGATGAAAACATCTTTTACTTTGCTTTATGTTATGTAATCTAATTCCGGTGGTAGATCATGATATAAAGATTAACTTGCTATTATGATCATCGGGCGATGGTCCCGCTCGCCTTATATGGCCCGGAGTATAGGATTGGGATATCTTTATGTTACTGTCATTGCAAGGTGGGAATATGAAAATGTTTAGCTCCAGCTAGAAGTAGAGTAAAATTTGATTCTCTTCTTCCTATCCTTCTGCTTTTTTGTTGTCTTCTTCCTTCTTATTCTTCTCCCTTTTCTTCTTCTTCTTGACCACTTGATTTAAAAGCAATTAAAAAAACAGAAGTCGAAATGCTAATACCAATATTCTTAAAAAAAAATATCCCGAATGATATACTGTTTACATTAAACTGAATTGTGCAAAGTTTTGAGACAGTGTGAAATAGAGCTACAAAAATAGTGGAGTGAAGTGTGAAATAAAGTTCAATCGTCGCTAATCGATGAACAACAACATTTTATTTGGTGAATCTTGAGAGCTTACAAATACCGCCGCTGTCGACGAACTTTTCCATTATGAGTATTCATTTTCATGCTTGTTTTAGGATGTGTTGTTATCATCCAATTCTACATTAAGGCCCTGTACTCATACTTTTATAGATGTTATATCAAAATCATGATTGAATTGTAAAATCATCCGACTTTTTCTTAAAGGCATCGTTTAACAATGTTAAATTTGAGATGCACGGCCCAACGTGTTATCAGTGTCTGTGATATGGTGTAATATTGAAGCCCTAAAAAAATTGTGCTTCAAAATGATCAAGAAGTGCCTCAAAAAAGGAAAAAATCTTTGAGTGACCGGTTTTTACCATACTCGTTTTCCCCAATAGACTGTAGTGTTATGAAAACCGTTTGGCAAACGTTTTTCAAAATTTGTAATTCCAATCATAAATATCTTGATAATCAGACAGGCGATCGGCTTGTAAAAGTCATGGAGTTCCTGGCTGACCTAAAGGTTTAAAATTATCATTGCGGCATGAGCTAAATCCAGGATTTTGTTTCAGAATCTGAGACAAAGTTACCGGATCCCTTTAACTATAACTGTAACGCCAAATGGTTGATAACCCAAATAGTCATGATAATAGTTGGACTTCGTCATATCCAATTTCAATTGTCTAATGATAAGAGCAATAGTTTATATCCAAGCTTTAATCAGTACCCATATTAGACGATCGACTTCCATGATTTCTCATAAAGGCAAAATGATGTTGACAAATCTTCGGGATTTCTACTCAAGATGAACTGCTTGGTTTAGAGATCGATTGGCGAAGGAAGAGGGAGGGAAGGAGGAACAAGAGGGAAAGAATAAGAATAAATCTTATTGAAAATCATGAGCGTTGCTGCACTATGAGTGCAATGCAAACAGACGGAATCTATTTTCGACACTCCAGAACTCTTAAGAGAGCGTTCTTTAATATTCGTCCCTTTGAAATGGTTGGCCGCAGGAGGGAAAAACAAGGGGGAAATCAAAACAGATGGGTGATGGGGTAAGGAAAGTGCAACCGATATTTGGAAATTAATAAAAATATTGCCTGACAAGGGTCGTGAGGTATTGCAAACGTGTAATTGAGAGTGCATTTTGAACATGACATTGTGCAAATGTAAAAATTGAGGACGGTCAATAAAATGTTGATACTTAAAGACATGCCCCGCGGCAACTAACAAAGATGAGGAACATGAGTTACGTGATGCTGCGAAAATACATTCGTACGAAAATCCCAGGTGCCAGAGATCAAGACTGAATACAGGGGGGAGGGGGAGGGGGGTGAGGGAGTGAGAATGAAAGGGAAGAGAAAGCTGAATAAAAGATATAAACGGAAGGAGAGTGGTAAAGAGAGCGATTAAGTTTTCAAGTATTTTTTTTAATTTCCACACAATCTCAAACAATTTTAACACAATAAGTGAAAAACATGGTACAATTGAAAACACAAGTATAACTGTCACATATTATAACACCTTAATAACTATTACAATATAGCTGTATCATCATGATGAAAGAGAAGAACAACATTCTTGTTTGTTTCAAACTGAAGAGAGAGAGTGTAGGGACCCATAAGAGAAGCGAAGCTTGTAATACTATAGGCCCCCCTTTACTAGCTTACTTACAAATATACAAGAAAGTGTGACAAAAGAAAGAGAGAGAGAGAAGGAAAGAATGAGGAAGGAAGCGAGATGAGGATGATGTTCATTATAAAGAAAGAAAGAAACGGGGAGGGGGTCCAACTAAGTTTATAGTTGGAAAAAGAGATAGATAGGGAGGCAAATTTGAGAGGATACTAAAAGAGAAGAATAGTAAAGAGAGAGAGAGAAAGAGAAAGGCGATGAAAGAGAGAGAAAGAGACAATGAGAGAAATAAATTAATGAAGAATTAATAAATAAAAGAATGTTGAAATAAATAAATGAATAAAGACAGATGGAGGAAAGATGGGGATAGGAAGAAAAAAGAACCGCATGATTGGCAACAAAATATAACATGGACAAATGCTATTAATGTGCGTCAGCACGTTCAAAATGAAAACAAAATCAGTTTGAGGTACGTATAGTCATGTACTTCTTCAGCTACGAAGCTCCGCAAGTAGGAATTTCAATATATCAAGCTAGAGACATAATTCATACCTTAAATTTGACTGGGGCACGACTTTATATCGTATTCATAATGAAGACTTATGAGCACGAGAATGGTGCGATGCTAAAATCAATATCAATTTCGAAGATGCACATTTTTTTTCTTGACGCAGTGATATTTCGCGACACAAGAAGAAAGGATCCTTGGAATCGTGATGGGGTGACTGTACTATTTTCATTAGACCTGCATGTATATAGGTCTATACTCCATGGAACGAGACGTAGCTGCAGAGGCATTTCCAGTGATTTTAATTTAAAAAACAGGGGCGGATTCCCTCTAGAGGGAGAGGCGGAATGCCGGAATATACCTGGTAACTTGGCATGCTGTCCCCCTGGCTTAAACGCGCTAAGGGGGGGGGGGGTACACCGGGTTTATATGTGCTGGATACCGTAGGCAGGTTGGTCTCGAAATGTATAAGAGTGAAAAAGTCGACATCGATTATTTAGCGTCAGTCATTAAACGTCCAGGGAGTGGCACGTGATCTTTTTCAATAAAACCCTCTCAACCCTTTACGTTTGCCCCCTCACTCTCTCTTGTACTAAAAATGGCACCCGGCCGCCGTACAATTGGACTTGTGTTCAGATTTCCGGCGAATTCTATTTTTATTTTTTGTATGTATTCATCTATTTATTTATTTTTGTTTATTTATTCATGTATTCATCTATCTATTTATATATTTATATTTTTATTCATTTATTCATTATTTATATATTTGTCTAATTACTTTGTTCATCTATTTATTTAACATATCAAAAAGCAGGGTAAATGATTACTACATAATAATTGCTTATCTTTAATAATTTAAAGCAATCCTCTTAAGTAGTAAAAGCTTTATATAATCCTCGCTTCTAATATGTTTATGAAATAATAGGTGACCACGGGAAAGTGTTAGGCCTACATTCCAAATGTTATATTTATTTCCAGCTGCAGGTACTAGCGGCGATCAGAAATGGCCTACGCCTGTTCAGTATTAGTAAACGAAGATCATTATGTTTTCTTTAATATCCATACTACTTAACCAAAACACGGGATTATTTTCTCACAATGATCCCCGCATTTAAGCTTTTCCCGGTTATATATAGCTCATAATTATATTTTCTAGGTAGAACCTCGATTTGTTTTTCCACACTGGAAAGCTCATCGATCTCACATTTCGAGTTGACCCCAAGGGATGCACTTTTGAGAAAACATGCTTTGCATTATTCAATATGGCCCAAGGCATTCCTACTCTAAATTATAAAAAGGAAGAAAAGAGTTGAAGCTCACCTAAAAGTCTTGCAAACCAACGATGCATATGAATGATAAAGACAACTACACAAAATGTAGTCTACAGGCACATTATTCCCACTTGTATTATTATGTGATCAAAATAACTTAGTCCTGTATTTTGTGAGATTTCAATCGACAATAAATATGGAAGAGAATATAGTAGTAATTGTTTATTAGGCCTATATTCCAATAACATCGCGCAACAAATTGTTAATAATAATAATGATAATGATAATAATGATGATAATGATAATAATGATGCTTATACAGCGCTTTCCAACGAAGTCTCTAAGCGCCAAAAGATAGCTTATGGTCTATGAGAGGCTCGAACTCTCGACCTTCGCGTTATCAGCACGACGCTCTACCGACTGAGCTAACAGACCTTTAGCTGATGATAGGCAATAATGTAGAGCCAAGATCCCGGTAAATTGACATGTTCATTGCGCATCTGTTACGCGTATACGAATCTGCGCTCTTTGCGCGCACTCTATTGTGACGTAATAAAATTACACCAACGGCACACTGTTTACGGCCCAAAGGAAGTGTGTACCACTGGTTTGTAAAAACAGGCATCTGCATATAACAACGTAATTCGAAAACAAAAATCAGTCCGAGTATTACGAAGGAGCTCTGAACAGAAAGCTAACGAATAATCAACGCATTCCAGAACAACCTGTGACCATGCATTACAATTTGGAAGGAAGCGAAAATCTAAAATACATATTTTTGACAAGAATGATTTGTCGCGTAGGCCGATCCAGGAAATATTACCCCCACCACCCCTCTCCATCAGAGAATCCTTGAACAGCCACTGATCCCACGGTAAATAGAAATTATGAAAAATTAATACCCCCCCCCCCCCCACCCCTCAACCCTCAAGTAAAAGGGTCCGGATAGGGCTGGCGGCTTTCCCGATATCACGTCCCTCGGAAAATGTTGCACCCCCCCCCCCCCCACCCCCACTCCTTGCGAACAAGCCTGGATCCGCCCCTGACTCTGACTCATTCCTGTTCTTCTCAAGCTATCTTTGTAAATCGAAATTGATTCCTCCGAGACATCAAGGACAGTCCGATGTTATTTTCTCTTCTTCACATTCTTCGCTTCCTGTTTCCTCGCTCCCCATCTTCTCTTTAACTCTCCTTGTCCTCATTTGCTTACTTCATCTCCGTCCGTATTACGCTTTATCAATGACATTTTCATGTCGTTAGTTATAATCACCGATGCGTGCTTATATTCATGTCGGATGACATTTGGCAAATTGTCATTATTTTATGTTTCCGTCCCTCTTCTTAAAACATTTTCCATCAGCCCGGTACCGCGGCCGACCGGCCACTTAATTCATTGTGACATGGATTTTTGTTTTCCTTCTCTTTTCCTTCTTCAAGAGTGCACGCTCACATCGTTCCCTTTTTCAAGTTTTTACTTCATTTCATTTCATTTCATTTCATTTATTTTCCATTAAAATTCAAAATAAAATACATGACAAATTAACAGCAAAATCGGAAGGACCCCAAGAAAAGCAAAGCTTGTGAGAATGGGGCCCTGTACAAAAGTAATCATACAAGCAAATTATTATAACAAATATTGTAAAACTTATCAAAACAAACATACACCCACCCTCATTCATTCACATGCACACAGACACACCAACACACACCGCAGGCAGAACATTGTACAGAAAAAAAAAAAAAAAAAAAAAAAAAAGTCAAAGGCAGTCTGCACCACTGACCAAAGGTGCATAACGCCTTTTTAATACGCATCTATTAGAATAAACATTGAGATATACATGCATATTTTGCAGTGTCGCATTCCGCTTTTCGCGCCGAAAACTCATCCGTACTTGACCAGAGCCTTAATATTCAAAGTACTGTGTCGTCTTCACTGATGGTTTTCATTTTCGCGGTATGTCACCGACGACATTTCTTCATTCCTAGGTCACAGTAATGACCTACAATGTTGATACGTACAAGTGTTTTCTTATGAGAGTAGATGACTGTGTTGGTGCAGATGGTGTAAAGGATTAAAGTATGAAATTTAAGGTGTCTCCAAAAATTTGCTGACAATTTCAAGATCGTGACTAGTCTTTCAAAACAAGAAAAAGACCAACCGAGTTGATTATAGTGTTGTCTTGAAAGAAGTTTAACGATACAGTGGTTCAATGAAATCTGAGTTGTTTTAAATTTATAATTTTACAATTCAGGTTCTTTTTATAGAATTTGCTGAAAATTTCAAGGTAGGCCTACATGATTGTATGGAGTCATGCAGTAATGCTGACGAATACTGTTTCAAAACAATATGAACAAGAAAGCGCCCGAAATCACGATGATTGGCGGATTATTCCATGAACGGAATGGAATGTTGATTTGACCGATTATATACTGTCTTGTGTCTGTATTAACATTTTAATTACCTCTTCTGATCACAATCGATGAACCTTTTCCCGATGACATTAACTTTGAATTCGAGTGAAACGAAAAATCGAGGAACATTTCCATTTACCATTTGTACCCAGATTTATTCCATTAATACAAGATTAATTCATACCAACGACTTATCGATAGGTAACGCCCCATTTCATGTAATTATATATTAATTTTCATTGTCAATCATTAATTCCGGTTAATGGTACATGGGTTTACTCAATCAATGTAATCAAATTGCCAGTCACGCCTGAATATGTTATAACCAAAGATATCACGGTCGACGTGAAGTTACTCTGTTAAAATTGCGTTTGACTAACGCATTATTCTTTTGTATCACTTCCCTGATCAAGAAAAAAAATGTTTTGACGTGTCGTTCGTGACAGACGCCCTCCCCAGAGCCATTACTACATAAAACATAATGATGGATTAATATATGAATGATGCATTTTGCCTTTGAACAAAAAGCAGGTCATTACTTTATGTTTGGCACGAGAATATTTGTTTCCCTCTAGGTGGCGATGATGATGATGAAAGCGATGGTATAAAAGACACTGACAGCGAAAATACACATTTTCATAATAAAGATGTTGTTAAATGTCATGATGAAGTTGATATTATCGGAGCACCAAAAAAAGAAGTATATTCTGGGAGAAATGACATAGATGTGTCATTGTCTAATGGATAAGACACCACACTATGATCAAGAGCACATGATATGGGGTTCGAATCCCTGTTGTGTAATTTTGCAAAATGTTAAGGTATTCGCCGCTCTCGACTCAGATAAAGTGAATAAATTAGGCCCCTGCTCAAAAAATAGACCTAACAATTAAAGAATTAAAATACACTTCATTGTATCATTCATTCGTAATTTTTTAGATGCAAACTTTAATTGTAGTGCAAATGTAATCGAGTCGGGATATTTGTAACAACGTGATACATGTACTACGTGAACCTTTCAATTGACGCCAATGGGAAATTTATATACTCAAGCAGTCGGGCGGGAAATTAGTTGACTTTATTTGTCATCGCATGGAACTGTGGCGTTTCGTGGGGCGAGACGCCGAGAGAGGGAATGGGGAGAGAGAGATAGAGACGACGAGGAGGAGGGAGCGTGATGGAGAGAGGGGGGGAGACAGACAGACAGACAGAAAGCAGGCGGATATAGGAGGGAAAGAAAGTGACTATGAGAGCGATACATTGAGAGAAACTGTGCGTTAAAGAGAAGATAGAGAGAATGAAACACCCGTATAGATGTAGACATTGTAGATACAGAGAAGAAACAAGATAATGAGAAAGAGATGAGAGGGGTATATTCATAGCACTAGGTGAGATGGGAAGAAGATAAAGAGAGAGAGAGAGAGAGAGAGAGAGAGGGAGAGATAGAGAGATAGAGAGAGAGAGAGAGAGAGAGAGAGAGAGAGAGATATTGTTTATCAGTATTGATTGTCCATGGATTACGCGTCTTGGAGGAGGAATGTTTGTAGAGTGTTTTGATATGTGGGAGTGAGCCAATGAACCCTTTTGAGATGATAATGATATTCATCCGCACATTTAACAGTAATGCCATCTTCAAAGGGTTGATTATAATTCCCATCCTTTCTATAAAAAACACGATCTAAACATTCAAATGAAAAAACTGTCCGCTTACTTAATCTGTAGAAAAGATAAAATGATATCTTTCAAGTCTCGGTTTGATTCCCACGAAGGCTTTAGAGTGGAATCATTTACCAAAGAAATGCATTTTGCATTCATCATGGATGACTATAGATGGAAAGACGATGTCTAATGTACATGTAGCTGAAGACAGTGTCAGAGCAGTTTGCTTTCAGTGACCTACTTTCGTAGAAAATAATGCACCACATGTTTTAGTTATGCACGTCAAATATATCAGTGAAATACAAACGCATTCATATTTCAAATAATATACGGGGTTGGTCTAGCAATAATTATTGCGCCTTGTTCAATTTCTGATCCTCAGAATAAGAATTGTGAACTTCAACCTTGGACCAATTACTACACATAATTACCCGAAAAATCTTAACCTAAAACCTAATCACAACGCAAGCCTTAATCCTATATCTTTGTGATGGTGGGTGTGATGGAGTGTGGGGGTGTTGGTGATGGGTGTGGTAGTGATAATGATGGCGGTGGTTATGGTGGTGCTGATTGTGGTGTTGGTGTTGGTGGTGATGGTGGTGGTTGTGTGTTTGTGTTAGTGTTGGTGGTGGTTGTGATGATGATGCTGATGATAATTGTGGTGCTGGTTGTGATGATGGTGATGGTGATGATGTGGTGGTGGTGGTAATTATGATGATGAGGATGATGATGATGATGATGATGATGAGGATGATGATGATGATGATGGAGATGATGATGGTGAGGATGGAAATGGTGGTGGTGGTGGTGGTGGTTATGGTGGTAAACATTGTGATTGAGTTTGCGAGTATTGCTGTCATGATAAACAAGATGTCTAAAATGGAAGATGACGATGACGACAACGACGAGGTCAAAGGTGATGAAGACAGTGTATGGTATGAGTGTGGCAGTAGGGACCTCTCAAAAAGGAGCTCTGAAATTCAACAGAGCAACTAACCCGATATCTATCTTGAATTTTTTGGCATAGCATTGTCATTAGAAGATCAAAAGATTAAGTGGTTTAAAGTAAGACAGAATTATCGCTCGTATAGTAGACGTAGAATGTTTAGAACAGCTGGGGAAATGGTCCTCTAATGTTTCTATCAATGAATAAACACACATGTTACTAGTGTTGATATCGTACATCAATAGAGAAATCCAGCTGATTTCAGCATCATTCACATTATAAAACATATTACAGCATTGTGAGCGTATGAGAAATGGCGCCTGGTTGGAATGCTCCCCAGGGAGTAGAGAATGGGCAAACATTTTGTGCGAGCAAGCCTGAATCTGATGACCAGGGTAATGCATTAATATATGTAACATATTCCTTTAAAGTGCTAAAGGCCCGGTCACACAGCCCTCCACGGGCGTATCGCGGCCGAATCACGGCCAAAAATTTCTGCCCGTGAAGCAGACGCTGTTGGACGCTTTGAGGTCGCGATAAAGACGCGATACAGCCGTACTTTACCCGTCGTTACACGCGGTCAGAAATTCACACGCGGTTGGCCGCGCGAAAAAGTTTTGGGCTGCCCAAAAATTTAGACCGCGGGTAATCGCGGGCGGTACACGTGGTACACGTGGTACACACGCGGTAAAGACGCGGTACAGACGCGGAACGAACGTGCTAGGACGTGCTACGGCCGCGGTTAAGACGTGGTTACACGCGGAATTGGACGTGAAATTTTAGCGGGTAATCGCGGGTGGAGCACGGTCATAGCACGTTTGTTCCGCGTCTGTACCGCGTTGTTATCACGTGCATTAGCGTGTGTACCGCGTGTAAGCGTGGTAGGCCGCGGTACCGCCGCGCTTCACCCGCGATGAGGACGCGGAACAGTCGCCGGCGTCTGTTCCGCGGGCATACCACGGGTAAACCGCGGGTAAGCCAATTTTGCACATTTTCCACCACGGGCAACCGCGGGCCAAAAAAAATCGCGAAATTTTACCCGCGATACAGACGCGAAAGGCTGTGTGACCGGGCCTTTAGACACATCGTCGATGCATTAAAGCGCTATATACACTCAGAATAATATTTGTTGCTGCTAGTCCATTGGAGTAATCAAGGAAGCATCTCTTATTTCAACTTCCGAGGTCTTCAAAAAGTGGATGACAGGACGAAAAAGAATAATAGGAATGGAAAAAAGAGAGAAATTATAAAAGAAGAAAATAAGAAAAGGGAGAGAGGAAGGAAGAAGATGGAGGCAAATCACACACAAAAGGTTACCAAGGAAGATGAAAGATGAAAGACTGAGCTCAGTGTTTCCATGGAAACATACCATACAACAAATATCACATGCTACTCCACTCAACAGTACAAACACGATTTCAGAAAATATGTGTAATATTGGAAAGCATGCATTTTCTGCTATACCGCTCTCGTTGCCATTCGAATTCCTTCAAGTTTCTCTTCCCCCTCCCCTCCTCCCCCCCCCCCCCCCCTCCCCCCCCTCTCTCTCTCTCTCTCTCTCTTTCTCTCTCTCTCTCTTTCTGTCTCTCTGTCTGTCTCTCTCTGTCTCTGTCTGTATATCTATCTCTGTCTCTTTCTCTCTCTCTCTCTCTCTCTCTTTCTGTCTCTCTGTCTGTCTGTCTCTGTCTCTGTCTGTATCTCTGTCTCTGTCTCTTCCTTGCTATCTATCTATTCTCCTCATATCTCTTCCTCTCTATCTCTTTTCCTTCCTTTCTCTTTCTCTTCATATATCTCTTTTCCTCTATCTCCATTACATTTTTCTCTTTTTCCCTCTCCCCCCCCCCCCCCCACTCTCTCTCTCTCCCCCTCTTTCTCTCACACACACTCTGTCTCTGTCTCTGTCTCTCTCTCTCTCTCTCTGTATGTCTCTCTCTCCCTCTCCCTCTCTCGCTCTCTCTCTCTCTCTCTCTCTCTACCAGTACATAATGTTTCAGTCATAGTACTTCTCTGAATAGTCCGCCATTAATGTTGCAACATTTTGAGGCGGTACCTTATAATTGCTATCGGGAGAGTGATCAATCACGGATTCATGCACGAAGTCATTGAAGGTCGCATCTATTCATGCGAAAATGCAATTTCTCATCACGCTTATAATATTTTATCTCCCTTTGGCATCTTCATGTTCGTACGTCAATTCAAACAATCTGTACTTGCTTCATGTTTGTTTGCTTATTTATATATTTTGTTTTTATGTTTTTGTCATCATCGTCATCATTGTCCTCGTCCTCGTCATTATCGATGTGCATCTGAAATCTTATAAGAGCTTTATTTTTCCTGGCAGACCTTTTGAAGAAAAAATAAGGTGACAAGAAAGCATGCAATGTATAATTTCTCCAAGGTGTTGCTCGCGGGGATGTTCCAAAAGACATCCTGTCGCCAATTTGGAAGCATTGATGACCTTTCTCTAGTTCGTTAGAAACCGTAGGAACTTCTGTAGGCATTAAAGACCGTCACCACTACTGGGCAAGAAGGGATTAGACCACACAGAGAGCCATCGAGGTCACTGTGACAGGTGGCTATCTCATTAACTCAGCTCTCATTTAACATAAGAAAAAGAGGATCATGGGGGACCAACAGGCACCGATTGGGAAAGTTTTCTATATAGAGGGAGCAAGTAGCTACAAGTATGGCAGTGTGCCTTTAAACAACTCACTTGTCAGCAGATTCAGAAATCTAAGGACAGAGTCCCATTTTTCTTTTTTTCCCAAATATTTGTTAATACATTTGTAGGAAACTTTGTGGTTGTCTTGTCTGCAAAGTTTGTCTGAAACCCTCCAATCCAACCAGCTCTATTAATACCTCTGTACATTGCCACATTTTGGTCTTAGGTTGAATTTATATGACCCTTAGAACATGATTTGAATCAAGTTAACTCAGTCATGCTTCACATGTTTTCCTCATCAAATTAGATACCTGATCGAATCGGGGAATGAAGATCCGTATATATACACATACCCAAAACCTCCTAACCCGATAAGAGGTTATCCTTTTGGCATTCTTTTCTTTTCTTCTTAGAGCAGATGATAAAGAAAATGCTATCTCAATTTTGAATTGGCGAATCAAGCAGAAAACAGATATCCACAGAGACAAGAACCATCATGACTGTATCGTCAATTTCTTGCAAGAGATGTTCTTCGCCGTGCCGCAATCTTACATTTTTCATTCGGTTAAATTTCATCATCAAATCAGATTAGTTGATAGGGCTGCATAGAAATGGAGATTCTAGTTCTTTCCATGTATTTTCATAACGGGCATCGTCTTATATATAGTTTAAGATTGAATCAAATTTATCGTAACTTATACCAATCACAACTATGCACTAAACATAATAGGAGTTTAGAAGTTTGCAATTGATTTGAGTACTTGTGAACAACCCTGATCAATCGCAACTCTTCATAAGATAATGCCCAGGGCCCTGCAATCATGATCCTTTCTTCTCAGATCTAATAATCACTTATGGAAAGTACAATCACTTCCTTCGAATCCTTCAAATGAAAAAAATATATATATTTTCACTATTTTCCTGATCGAGTCAAGCTCCAGAACACCATCCTCATCGTAAGGATGTTTAAAACATGTATAAACACACCCGTAGCGTGGCGATATAAATGGGTCTCTGTAGACAGGTGGTAAGAGACTGTTTCTCGGAGTCAAATCAATTTGTTCTTTCTGCTTGGCAACTATAACATCAAGGTCAATGGATCCGTGCGTGATTGTAAGAATGAGTTCGGTCGGATTTAATGATCGATAGTTATCACTCCATATGAGATGGTTAAAGTGGAGCACTACATAGACAGGCAATTTCACGATGAAAAGAACTTTCCAAAGGTTTTTTTTTTTTCTTCTTTTTCGTTTGTTTGTTCGGTTTTTATTTTGTAAGGGTTGATTAAGAAGTAAACAGGAAATAATTTGAGGTTTTGGAATGATCGTTCGATAAGCGATTAATTCGGTCTTGCTGAAAATCACAAGAAGTAGAAATAAATTCCACACAGATCTGGATATGTGGGACTATTAATTAAAATCTGGTCCAGATTGAAGAATGTCACAGTCTTATTTGGAAAACAAGGGAAATACGCTTCTTTTTACATTGCTGCTGTATTCTTTCACTTCGGAATGCGTAGAATAAGGAGCTCGAAAATTATTATTACGTTCACCAGAACACAACATGACTCTTTAAGTCTTGTGCTTCTCTCTCTCTCTCTTATTTTTATCTCTCCATCTATGTCCTTCTGTCTCTCTCTCTCTCTATCTCTCTCTCTCTCTCTCTCTCTCTCTCTCTCTCTCTCTCTGTCTCTCCATCTCGTTCTGTCCCTCTCTATTTCTCTTCTCTCTCTCTCTCTCTTTGAGGAAGAAATCAGTTATGCGTCTCTCTTTTGATAATACGGGGAGAGCAAGGTCATTTCCAGGGTTGCTAAGTGCAAGGTTGATTCCTGTCCTACTTTTCATTCGTCTTTACTATTTGACAATGTTTGACGAGTGAATGCAAGGAGCTGACAATTTTCCGGAAAATTAATGAAAGAATTAGAGCCTCGTCCGCTCGTCGTGTAATTCTGTTGGAGTTTGAAATATAAAGTCATTTATTTATGAATGATTTTACCCGTCAACATCTTATTATACCGTTCATCCCTGCTTCCTCTGGCCTTTTGGTAACTCAATTTATTGTATTGATTGGACGGCACAATCATGTTCTACTGACAACTGCACTGCAGACAATTTCTTGTTTTGGTCGATCTCCAAACTTCAACCCTTGACCTTTAAAATAATGTACTGGAACCTTAACCCTGACCCTAAATCCAACTTAAAATCCCGATCCTTAACCTAGCAACTTTTTTTTTTGACGAAACAAAGTCTAGTCAGGATGTACATGTCGCTGGCCCAAATATTGCATCACCACGTCAAACAAATACTGTAGTAACACCGACCAGATCAACCATACCGAACAGAAGAATTAAATCAAGCCCTATAAAATTACAAACAATATTTTTCGCCAGGGAGTCGGTTTAACGGTGTGATAATATATGTGATAATTGTTCCTTTTTCCATTGTCTTGACGACTTTCATTTTTTTGGTAACCAAGGGCCCAATGCCTTTTCTTACTCTTATAGTATTACCCAGGAGTATTACCCCCGCCCCCATCCCTTCCCCGCCCCCTCGTCAATCACTTTATGTTTTCGTAACATGGTCCCCGTGACACCTTTTCATCATGGGAAAGCATGTTATTTAACATCTTCTTCGTCTGTCTACGCACTTAAACTCTTGAGAAGTAGTTCGACATATTATCCCAGTGGTATTCTGAATAACGGATGAGCTACACCGTGAGTATTCCCAAAGAAAATGTGTTTTTCCGAATCGAGGTAATAAATCTATATTATTCCCATTAGACGAATATACAAGAACAACAACCTTTTTACAATGGCTGTCAAACGTTCGGGACGTTTTCGAATGTGAAAATGGTATAATTAAATTAGGGTTTGCTAAGAATAACATTTATTTTACATGTACTTGTACTTCTTTGTTTACTGAGGGTGTTTCGTAAACAAACCTAGGGTAAAGCGACACACTTTGCCCACATATTTCTACAAGAAATACTTTATGAGGAGTTGATTTTGAATCGGTTATGTATCTGTCCCAATCTTATTAAAGTGATTTTTCCTGATGGCCCAACTATGTGTATGTTATAAATAATTTATATATGACTTTATAATCTATTTCGCATCAATATGAGATATCATGGAATTCTATCATTGACATGGTTACGATTGAGACCCCAAGTTAAAAAAAAGCGAATCTCATCAGTAAAGAAGCAACATCTTTGAATGTATCCATGTATACACTTTAGGAGTTTGGATGGAGCCGGGGCATTAACACCCACCCCTCCTCCACCTCCTCTAAATACTTTTTGAGATGGGTCTATACGGAACACTCGATTACAATTTCGTCTCTTCGTCTCTTGATGATTCCACCCGCTGATTATCAAACTCTAAATAGGCCAACTTTATCATAATCTATAGATAATCAAAAACTGGTAATGACGTGGTAAGGGAGCAGAATAATCCACTCCTGGTGGCGTTTCACAAAACTTTTCATCAGTGAAAAATGACAGTTCTTGTTATAAGCTACTGAAATCCTTGCTCCTGATTGGTCATCAGCAGATTTGTCACTGATTTTTGTCATTCGTCATTAAAAAAAGGCTTTGTGAAACGGGTCACTGGTGTCGAAATAACTTCATATTCAGCGCATGATCATGATGATTATGAAAATACAAATGCACACCATTATGTGTATGTTTCTTCTTGATCTAAGGTAGATGTGAAGATCGTATTCATTAACGTTAGCTGGCTCCATCAAGCCCCAGGTCTAAAAACAGACTCCATTAAGCCTCAGGTCAACGGAATAAACTAAGGTATGTTGCATTAAACCTATGGTTGCATTATTTGGCAACGAATTATGACAAGGAAATACACATTTTTTGTAGATTTTGGTTCGATATTCTCTCTTTCTATTCCTTATATTAAAATAAATCCAATGCGGCAACTGTATGGAGAGAAACGGAGAGGGATGGAGAGGTACAGAGAGAGGCGTCCAGATATAGATAGGGAGAGAGGGTGGGCTGGCTAGAGAAAGCATAAAGGGGGGTTTTGAATAGGTCGAGAAGATGTGACGTGGACATTGCAGAGGCCTTTGGAGGAAATGAGATGTCGATACTTGACCAATTCTAGAAATAGATGTATTTTACGCTCAACACTGAAAAACTCATTTCTGATCTATCGATTTGTAGGTTTGTAATTATGTACATTTTAAAGACGGTGGCCTCCTTCATTGATTTCTTGAAGAAAAATACAGTGTTCTCGATTATTTTCCTGTACATGACATGTATTAGCTGATATAAAATGCTCTGTTAAACAATCCCACGTGACAGTATTCATCCAATCGGGGCCCTTACATCTAATGGGTAGATTTCATTAAAGCAAAAATGAGATTATCATGTGAACTAACAAGATGGACGGCTCCGAACATGGCGATGGGTAGATTTATCTTGACTAAAGCTTAGATTAAATCAAGATTGTGACATTAAAAGCGGTCTCACGCACTCCACGATTAATCAAGCCTCGTGCTTGTGCTTGGCCTAAGAATAATTTTGATCACTCCGCTGGGCAAAGGGAAGAAGAGGGGAATCCATACAATCTTAAGCAGACAACAAAACATCCAGTTGAATAAGCATTGCAAAAGATTGGAGTACGTGAAATTTAGCAGGACTAAAACTTACGCGATTGATAACATTGATTAATCAATAAAAATGACAGAATATAATAAAAGTCAAGAACACCAAAGAACTCATAAAGATGCCCTCATTATTCATTGTCAACTATGTATTTGACTGGATATCTAATTTGACTCTTCCATCAAATTGCAATTCAATGCAACAATTTATGTTGCAAACAATTCATGCGTGTGAAGAAAGATACAAGTTATTTTGTCAAACTTCATTTTCTAGAAAGACTGCTGCAGTCGAGCAGTTGTTGCTAAATTTCCGGTAACTCTGAATGGTGGAGTCTTTCCTTCGACTTGTTATGACGTGAAGCTGTATAGTTATCACACCTTGGCACATGCGTTCATTCACACCTGATAGCAGCATCCCAGGTACTCCGCAATCCAATTTACACTTATTACATGAGAATGATTAAAAACGGGATGTGAGAGAGAGGAAAGGAGTATTAGAAAGAGAGAGGAGGAAGGGAGAAGAAAGAGGGAGAGAGGGGGGGGGGGGAGGGAGAGAGAGAGAGAGAGAGAGATAGAGAGAGAGAGAGAGGGGAGAGAGAGAGAGAAAGAGAGAGACAGAGACAGAGAGAGTGGGGTTCCTCAGATATGTAAAGTATTTAAAAGGAAACACATTTAAGCAAAAAATACATCGTCGTGTTGATAAATTTTATAAACCTGATGCTAATAAGTTAGCCTGTGAGGAAATGTGTGAGGAAAAGAGGAAAGAGAGACGTAGACGAATAAGAACATGGAAGGAGATGGAGAAGGAGGGATGGTGAGAGGATGAGGGACAGGGAGAAGGGGAAGGGAGAGAGAGGTGGAGAAAGGGACAGAAGTTTAAACAAAAATTGATTCAATTTATTAAACAAAAAACTGAAAATACATTAAAAGTTAATTATATTTGTCCTCCGCACCCTTCTTATCTCTTGTTCTTTCACTAAATAAATTTCACATTGTTTGCACATCCAAACGAATTAATGTTTATAAATGACTTTATGTTATTTCAGCCAGCCATGTCAGAGGTTTAGAAGTTCATTCTGCATTATTGATACCTTCATCCTTCACCTTGATGCCCGAGTGACTGCCATTAATTCCCCTTTGGTATATGACCTTTTCACAAAACGTTTAATTCTACACGGTATTCACAATTCCCCCCTGCAGCAGTCCCAACAAAATAACAAATGAGAGAACAACTTTTTACAAGGAGGTTTGTGTCGTTCCCAGAAGTTTTATTCTTTATCGTGGAAAACAAAGTTGAACGAGCGTTACCATTGACCTATGTCCCAATTTATCAAAAAGAGAAACAAAAACAAAACAACAACAACAACAACAAGGAAACATTGGTGGGGGCAACGCGTTTACATTATAATTTATATCGTACATCTGACCACAGCTTTTCGTTATATCTCATAATATGGCATCATTTAAACACTGCTAAATATAATTATTTCCCGTCTGAACAGGTGGTTCGTCCATTTATTAGCGCTCTTTTTTAATCATTATCACATGTGTTTATATCGAATTTAAAAAATAAATATCAGCAAGGGTAATACAAAAGCTTGTACTTGTAATTCCACATTCTCCCAAACCCTCTAATTAAAATACATATTCCGTATACATCAAATGGATCTTAATATAGTTTATGTTGCAGCGACAATACTGTCATAAATGACTCATGTCAAGCGAAAGACTGAAAATGTGATAAATTTCCGGCTGAGTGAGTACCAACGTTTGGTGAACCCTTTAAGTACGTCCATATTCATCTCGTTAAATATTTGAATATTAACCCAAGAAAGCAGATGAATGATGATCACAGTGTAAATATCCTAAAGCTTCTCCCTCGGGTTTATTATCTTGGCTTCATACCCACATCCACTTTCTATGAAACCCCATTCTCTCTTTCCTCTTTATCCAGATCAACCTCTCACTCGCTTTTTTTTCTCCCTCGATCGTACTATCTTCTATGCCTTACTGCTCCTTGCTTCATCCCCCTCTTTCTTTCTTCTTTCCTTCATGTTCACTCGCCTCTTCTCTCTTTCCTAAATCTTCTTCCCCGCTCTATTCTCTATTTTCCTCCTTCTCTTTCTCTCTCTCTCTCTCTCTTTCTCTTCATCACATTCTCACTCCTCTCTTCTATATTTCTCCATCTCTCTTTCTTTTTCTTTCTATTTCTCTCTCCCTTTATTTCATCCTCCTCCTCTCTCTCTCCTTCCTCTCTTCCTACTTCGTCCTCCCTATCTCCTCGTCTTCCCCATCACCATGGTTACTCTCATCCCCTCTCTTCTCCATTCCCTCTCTTTCTCCCATCTCTCTTCTTTCATTTTATCCCTCATATCTCTCTTCCCCTCCCCCCCCCCCTCTCTCTCTCTCTCTCCCTCCCCTCCCCTCCTCTCTCTCTCTCCCTCTTATTCTCTCTCGCCATCTTTCACCTCTGCCCCTCTCTTTCTCTCTCTGTTCTATGATTACTATCTCCAATAGACATGAGCTCTCTCCCTCCCCCTCTCATTCTCCCCCTTCTGTCACCTTAGCCCACACTCTTTATCTCTTCGTATCATGACTTCTTTCTCCAATAGACATGTGAGGTTGTATATTTAATTCCATTGCCCTTGATCCGACTCTATACGTTATAGTACATGTCATCTAAAGAGAAATCTTTGAAACATTCCATTTCGATTCTTTCTGAAAATTAATATGATAAATGATATGAAAAAATACAAAATTAATATGATGCAAGTTGGAGAGAGTGATGCGTTTCACTATTGAATCAAATTTAGTTGTCACTAGCCTGATAAACGTTGATATAATAGAGTCATTTATTTGAAAAATATGCCAGCAAATACACAAGGATACTTGTAAACATGGTTAACAGACGTAATGCGTATGACGCCGAGTTCATTTATTTTCAATATGATTCAATATAAATAATATATATTTATATTTCTAATGTCATTGCCATGACGTGTGCGTACACAACCGAGCTCCTCTTCTCACTGTGGATTGGTACATGGAATATAATAATAATAATAATGATAATAATAACAATAACAATAGTATATTTTCGTATAGCGCTCAAGTTTGACAACCTTGACACTTCTGGCGCTCCACAATAATTTGACTACTATCATGGTTTAGATCTAATTATTCACTAACCGTGTGCTGAATGACTCACACCTATTTATATTAATATAAATTGAACGTATCATCCGTCATTTAACCATGTTAATATTAAAGTTATACTGGTATTACATGTACATCTCGACATTTTCTGAATTGAAGATGAGCTGAATTGACCGTTGTTATTTGAGGTTGATTTTGTGAAAGATTTACAGCATGAGCAAAACCATACAAACAATGAAAATGTCTATACTCTAAACAAGTATTACTGTATACGATTATTATCCAATACACTACATAACATTATAGGACATCGTCTCATCGTTTGGGATCTAAAACATTATCAAAGTAAAATGTATGGTAAAAATGTTAAGTTACTTGTACTTACAATGCCCATCTCTTTTCCGATAAATTTTCATTCTTTCTTCATATTGTCAAACCAGCTTGAGTGATGTATTGACTAATGCTATCCTCAAAATATGAAGCTACCCCCCACAGGCATTTTGAGGGATGATTTTTATTCCAAAAGGCACTATCTCCACGTTAACAACACATTCGAGAAATTCAAAGGCTTGTACATACAGTGACTTTGCATGCTTGCATTCAGAAGGCCAAATTTATATCATAAATTACTAGAGGAGTATAATAATTATCATTCTTATTGTTATGATTCCTTCATTTGATATGAAACAGCATTATGTTTCGTGTTGAAATTAAATTCATTACTTTGCATTTCTCAAAGTGTGAATCATCTAAATATCTTAATGCAATATTCTCGGCATTATCTGAAGCAGCTAATACAGCTAGAGAAGATTACCCGTTCGACAAAAATAAATAAGGACAATAAATTTGTATTGTTTAATGGAAAAGGGAGAAATTTAAATGTAATTTCTTGATATTTTTACGGTAAATTTAGATGTACATTATGTAAAGACTTTATACTTGGCTATTACGTAAAAACATTGTTTGTCCGGTTTGACACTCGTGAATTGCATACGAATTTCGTTTCATTAATTATTCAGTGCCTATTTTTAAAATGTTGCTCTTTCCCAAAATCAATGCGTATAAACATTCTAAAGGAAAATGTTTTGCAGGCGTCGAATACACGTCCATTTTCGTTAGCGTATTAGCAATATACGAAAGCAATATAAATGGGCATGACTGTATTAAACGCACGCAACACGTACACCAGAGCTATACCTAGATAATGGACTTAGCGCCTATTAGCACAAACGTCTCCGTTTAATGATCATTTTCAAGTATGTATATTTCATGACTCATTTTAAAGGCACATTCTGCGCTAGATGAGACACTCAGAGGAAAGATGGCGTAGTCTAAGCTCGAAAAAAATGAGATGTTATCAGGACCTCACTTGCCCCCAAAATGGGTCTTGTTTTTTAAAGGAACTCGTTGATATGTAAATGCTAAATATGAAGTTGAAATGTAGAAGGTTTGGGTTAATGTGGTGTTCATAGTGTTGAAGAGATGGACACACTTCAGGGCCTTGTCTCAATATTTAAAGGGACTAATTAGAATTGCGAAACTTTAAAAATGTTATATCTCACTCAATCTTGATCTCAACAGTAATTAAGTTACGTCATCGAATTGATTGGCATTGATGAGGCATACCTACACAAATTGACACAAAAAGACACAAAACAGCACTGTAGTCGTGGTAGCGGTCGAGGAAACGGGTTATTGCATAATAATAAGATAGGTTTCCCCGGACCCCCAATTCAATAAACTTTACACCGTTAAGACATCAATTGGACATCAATACATGTACTAATTGCGAACTGATTACAAACTTTATATCAAGGAAGCCTGTTGAATACTTTAAGTTGCTTAACACGAACTTGATTGATTTGGGCAGGCAATTTGATGATTACCTGGAAGGTTCATCGATCAGTTTTATGATTGGCAAATGTCACTGGGCGGTTTGCGAATCTCATTTCACAGTTATTTGATGACGGATGACGTAATTCATGCAGAGCTATGTCTTACTAAGGATTGCATTTTATTCAGAGGGTTTAATCTATCATTCCATAGTTGCTAGGTGGTTTCTACGCACGCTGTAAAATATGGATTATATTAATTCTGCGGCAAAGCCAGACTGATCAAGAAGAATCGTCACGGTCATTGCATTCAATCTACTCACAACAATACAGTCTATTCATGCGGATTGATAGGCTTTTAGTTTTCAATAAAACGTACTATTGTTGTACTTTCATCAGACTCTTGGTATGTACACCATATTGAAGCTGTATGTACGCCATATCAGGAGTAAAAACGAAGTGCTTGAGATACCTGTAAGGTCAATCAAAATACTAGATGATCAAACAGATAAAGTACAGAGTGGCGGCATGGGAATACGTTTTGCAAGAGAGAATTTAAAATACAAACAGATACATAGATTTATACGTATGATAAATAGACAGATAGAAAGATAAATAGATAAATATACATACTCTAAAACATACATACAATATTACACGGTTGCCCATAGATTTGGAATAAATTTAATTACCTCTTTTCAAGAAATGATTGTGAGTATATGATTTATTATTGTTAATATAGTTTTTATCTTCTCAGAGCTTTAATGATCGATCGCTACGACTCTTTACATTGATCAGTACAGCTCTGAGAAGATATTAACTTCATCTATCAAGAATAAACCAGATTCTCACTATCATAGAAGTAAGAAAATTATTTCAAATTTATGGGCAACGGTGTATATACACCTTTACATACATACATCCACATATACACCCTTATTGGGTAGATTGATTGATTTGTAGATGGATAGTTGGATAAAAAGATATATCGATAGATTTATTGATTGATTAATTGATTGATAGATAGATAAATAGAAGGATCCAGATGAAAGGCAATGCAATTATCCCGGCTTTTAATAGTTAGGCTATCAGTTTTGGCACTTGCAGCATCCATGGACTTCTGTCCTATATGAAACATAAATTTACTCAACCTTGGTGGAGGCAAGTAAAGTAGAGTTAAATATTTCCAAAAGGACATTTCATGTCGGGGCTCAAACCCACAACCTTCGCATCTCCAATCAAAGATGACAATTTTACACCTTATGAAGGATAATAAAAATGTCAAAGGAGAATTCAAAGGAGCTTTTTACCATAAGAGACTATCATTTACATACGTCGACCATTTTTTTAATTTTATTTGTTTCATTTACTGTTTATTTCATATTAAAAAGAGTTCAATAAAGAGAAAGAGTTTTCACCCTGTTCACTTATGGGGCTGAAATAAAATGACGTACGGACAAATTCTGTTTAGCTTGTTACAGAATTAATCTTTTAATTTTTTTTTCATGAGCTCCTAGAGTGGCTACTTTTAACGAACAAAATTCTTATTGATTTCTTTTTGTACTATCTTCCACTTCAATCGCTTCAATTAAGAACACACATGTTTTAAGCAATTCCTCATTTTTTCCATTTTTTTGTTCACCTTCAAAATCGATTAACTGAGTCGTATTCACCGCATCTGTGTTCCAACGCCGTCAATCTCCGAATAGAAGGCGATTATATGCTTTAAGAATCACCTGGTTTATTACCCTTTCATCAGAGAACATCTCGTTAAGATGACGCTTTGAATCATTGCTTGGCCTACTTACACGCATCAATCATAAAAAAAAACTCTTAATCGTTTCAACAACTTTTAGACGACCATGCGCAAAAAACAGAAGTAGATCAATGAAGTGGATTTTAATGATTCGTGAAAATTACACCTGTTCAAAAATATGCGTATAAGATATATCAATATTTCATCCACAATCAGATAATGATATTTCGGCTTGTAAAGGCACAAGCTCCTCCTGTAAAGAGTTGTTATATCATCATTGATAACAAATTTAATGACACTAGCAATAAAAAAAAGTTCATGTTTTACTGATAATTATGAAATAACAATAGCAACTTTACTTTAATAGATTACAAATTATCTAAATGACCAAATGTTATCATGATTGTTAGATGCCAATATTTCCCCATCTCTAACCTTCGCCAGGCAGAAGACTATATCAAATGATAACCATTCATTTTGTGTACGTCATGGGCGAAAATACGAGTTATGATACAGACCTTATTTGAAAGTGTCGCCCCTAGACATGGCTTTATCTTGTTCGATTTCTCACTATTAGTCACTTAAGAAGGGTCAGTAAGGGTCTAAAATTACACCTTGTAGGACTGACCGTCGAATCAGATTGCCGCCATCACGCCTACCCGGTAATCCATTTAGTAAATTGTAGTTAAATCATCTTTATTTTATGTTTGACCCTTTCGAGGCATACGATGTATTTTTAATTACATCATCTTGTTTCTCATTTTGGGTAAGCTTTGTTGTAAACTACCCATACCTGGATAAGAGGAGGATTGGGTGCTTTTTTTCTCCTGTAAAGATGTTCATTTTCATGCTTGGGGTTCAAACTGGGATTTTCGAAAGTTTAGAAGAAATCCTTCAGGGATTTGAAATTGCAGTCTACATTTATGTATGATACTGTCGTATATTTATGATGAAAATGTGGGCATTTATATGAGAGTGCGAGGCAGAGGGGTCAATCCCTAAGAGAAATGTAATAGAAAATCGTTTGGGAAATACCTTGCCTTTATATATGTTTCAAATATAAGCTATCACTTTCATAAATTGTATTAAAAGTTTAAATATCACTACATTAAGTTTTAGGTTTCTATCATTTTTGCAATGACTTGTATTTTGTTTTCGATTGAGTGTATTTAGAAAAAATAAAAGAACATTACTCGAACAAACACACACACGAATCTAATGGAGATTTTGAAGGACAAACACAAATTTACTGATATTTGGGATGTATATACCCTGTACCTTTCTTAATATTTTAAAGTGAAATGTTTCAGTTATACAATTTTGTCAAAATTTCTAAAGAAATGATTGATTTTGAATTGTTTTCCCTTGAAAAGCAGGGGTACAACATTCATTAAAAGCCACTCCCTTCAAAATTGTGTGGATGTATACCCTTTCCTTCTGGGTTTACGCCCTTGGTGCGTGGTTACACAGGTGTGGCAGACATGCCCAGTGATAATCTACTCAACTCCGATAGCTCCAATTTTCAAAACTGTTGTGCCTCCACCACTTCGAAGTGTCCGAAGTGGTGGAGACACAGTCTCTTAGAACTATTATTTTTGTTTGCATCCGTCTCCATTAGTATCAACACCTTCTCTTTCCTCGTCAACCTTCAATGTCACCCTAGACACCAATTCTCCTAATTGTTTTTCTTCCTCACCCCCTTCTCTCACAATCTCTATTTCTCTCTCTCTCTCTCCCTCTCTCTCTCTCTCTCTATATATATATCTCTCTCTCTCTCTTCTCTCTCTCTCTCTTTTTCTCTCTCCCCTTCTCTATCCCCTTTCCTCCCCTCCCCACTCCATATATTTTCTCTCTTTCCCCCTTTCTCTCACTCTCCCTCTCTCCCTTCCCCTTCTTCCCCTCCCTTTCTCCCGCCTCTCCTTCTCTCTTTCACTCATTACCTTACTCTCTCCCGTCTGTTCTACTCTCTATATTAAGGATATTTATTACATTGTATTTTGCATATTGCTGATGCCTCTACGCGCAGTTAAAATTATGTATTATCACAGTTCGCTGACATTATGATAAATTTGTAATGGATTTATAAGAATTCTCTACAATGAACAATTTTTGGTTCAGAATCTATCTATTCCAAACATGGCTCAAACTCTTTTTACTCTCTCTCTCTCTCTCTCTCTCTCTCTCTCTCTCTCTCTCTCTGTTCTTCCTATAGCTTCGGGGTCAAGTATGACAAATCACCCAGGCCATCGCGATGTCCTTGATAATGGCTGTTTGGTCTCTCTTAATGCACACAGAATTATTGAGTTTTTTATTCATTATTTCACGAAATTGAGTTAGAAGGAAATGAGATGGCCATATTCCATATCTATGACGTCATGGTCAGGCCGTCCTTTCTCACACCTCCTATAAATTTATTTATATGTACGAGAGTATAGATCGCGGGCGTTAAATTTCTCTCGTGCCTTTTCACCAATCTCTCTGTTATGACCAACTATTTTCATCGCTTGTTTTCTGTCGACTCCATATTCTTCCTGTGTTGCCTGCTCTTTCACTTTCACTTTCCCTTCCACTCTATCTTTATTTCTCTTCCTCTTACAGATTCTTGTTATCTATCCCCCTTTCCAGAATATATCTTCCCATCCAGTGGCGTAGACAGGTTCGTACACCTGGGGGGATGACTCAGGGGCGGATCTAGCTTTTTGCTAAGGGGGGGGTGACCAAAATAATGACGATGCGGAGCATCGTCCACGAGCCGCGAAGCGGCGAGCCGATTTTTTTTTGGGGTGTTTATTTGAACCCCGTAAGTGATGTTTTCCTGGCATCTATTAACACAATGGAGACCATAAAAAGCAGTGCATGATAACGTCTTTTTAAATCAAGTAACAGTTAAATACAGTTATATCCAGAGTTATCATGTGTTTGGTTAAGTTACCAGATGATTTGAATATCTTCTCACAATATTTGCACTTGAAAGGGTTTCTCTCCAGCGTGCGTTCTTTTTTCTTTCTTTTTTTTTTCTTTTTTTTCATTTTTTTTCCTTTTTTTGTGTTGTTTGTTTTTTGGGCCGCCTAAGGGGGGGGTTTAAACCCCCTAAACCCCCGTAGATCCGCGCCTGTTTAATCTTGTGGTTATCTTGTGGTTTCCAAACCACAAGATAACCACAAAATACTTGTAAGATTTTCTTTTTTTTACCGTCTGAATTGGCTTTCACCGTGTGAATGCGGCTAATAACAATAAACACAATTACAATAATGAGGATTGTTATCATTATTATTATTACTATTATTATCATCATTATGACTTATTAAGTAAGCAAATATCATTCCCCAAAACCTGGGGGGATGATTGTACATGCCATCCCCCTCATCCCCCCCCCCCCCGTTGTCTACGCCCCTGTTCCCGTCTGTTCTTGCATCATGCCTTCGTTCTCTTGTGATTTAGAGAAAATCAATGCACATGTGTGTTTCGTTTGTGTAGGGAATTGCACTTTTCTTTAGCAGTTTCATATCAGTACATAATACTGCTTTAATATTCCTTCAATACCTTATTTTGTTTCCTATAAAAGTGTGGAATGGCTGCATAAATATATACTTAAAACATATTAAATCTCTAAATGGGGAGGAGAGGGAATCCACTCTGTTAGGAGTGATATTAGGGATCCCCTCGTTTTTTAAAGTGTAAATCTACTCTAAAAATAGTGAAACCACGATATAAAAGAGTGTAATCCAGTCATAAACGAAAAATTACAACTACTAACTTGGAATGGATTCCGCTAAGTAGATTGAAATACCCCAAAAAAATAAGCGATCCCCCGATCTGACTCTAAAAATAATGGATTTCCACTCCTATGCATTAATACCTCAGTCATGCCAACAAGACCGACACCAGACCGACAACAGACCGAACAACAAATTACATTACCCAAAATTAGTCAGTGTGGAGTCGGTTCTGGGTGTGACTTTGGTACCTGAGAGTAGAGAATGGTGCGAGGTCACATCTTCTTCTTCTTTTCCTTTTTCTTTGTCTCCTTCTTCTCACCAATGCACGATTTATCCACACTCCAGACAACGTTCGGTGTTTCTTTTAGTCAAACAATGATGTCGACATTTCCAATTTGTAACGCTTTATCGCTCCAGACAAATTGTCTACCATTAAAGGCTGTCTCCTCTCCTCCCCCTTTCTTTCTCTCTGTTTCCCTCCACTCTCAACTATGAGCTGTACAAGCCCAAAGTACAATTTCCCCAGGCCTGTAGATATATATATTCACCCCTCAACCATCAATTTTAGAAAAATAGAAAATGCCTGAGTCCGTCAAGAAAATGATAAATGACAACACTTAATACATTATTGTCCTTTCGGCGGATATTTATACTTATCACTTCTCCCTTCCGATCCATTATGTTTTTTGATGTTAGTTTTGATGTAGGGTGATCGGATCGGTCGGCATATTATGGAATTATGTTTCCCGTATACGTCTCTTTAGATGAATCTATGCCATTTTCGCATTATATTGAGCGTCTCTTTATTATGACAAGACAGATGAGTTTTTGGAGGGGCGACATGAACACATCTCGAAGATGTCTTATCAGAAAATTCATAACTCTCTCTCTCTCCTTCTTCTTACGGTGTAAATAATTGTAGGCTTTTAAAATGTATAATTTGAAAAATAATTCAATTAAATTTGATTAAGTTTATAATTTCTTAAACTTTTGTTGCATTCATTATATCAAGTGCGTATATCGTGGATATAGATAGTTCCTTGTCCTTCCAACTGAGGTTTATCTGTTTATCCTTAAAGGTAAAGACCAGTATTGGTAACGCCCCAATTTCAAAAAATGAAATGGAAGCTCTCATTACCAATCATGTGAAAGAATATGTTTTGACTAATACATGATGATAAAAAATTTGCCGGGAAACCGCCTACTAATTCATATATTTGGTAAATTTATTTCTCTCATGGTCGTGTGAGAGAGTATAGGGTAGTCCCATATACATCTTTCTGTGTATAGTGCTTGTAACTTTACGAAGAATGGGCCAAATTTCTTATCATTTTGATGATTCCAGAACCTTGCAGATGCTAGATGCTAGATGATCAACCTTTTCTGATCGATTCCACAACGTTTCTTTCACAATGCAATCGCATGACCATTACTGGTCTTTACCTTTAAAATATATTTCTCAATGTTATTATCGAAATGAGGAAACATTTAGTATAATATGAGAAACTTGTCTTTGGAATATTTGTCAGCTTGTTTCTTAATTTGTATATTTATAAATTGCATTTTTTACCATCTGGTGATTATACTTGCTTTATTTTTGGCAAAATTGCACCCCGGAGGGAGGGGGTGGGCTTTACTCACGTTTGATGGAATAGTGTGGCATTATGAAATCGATTATATCAGCTGGATATACAAGTTATGCTTTTTTCAAAGAGGTAATTTATACTATTGCTTTTCTGTCATGAAAGATTAGATATTACCTTCCAATTCTATTTCAAAAAACAGTCTTTGGAGTTGATCATTCCATTGTAATTTGAAGAGAAAACGTATAACATGTCGTATCATAATTAGCTGTCGTACCCACAAGCAAATGTTGCATATGATTGATGACAAAACCTTCATGGTGTTGAAATTTAAAGATAACTACCTCTGTTATATACGTCACAGGATGACATTTGTCATTATAATCTAGATATGAATAACAAATCGTTGGATGGGGAGGTTGTGTAACCACTACTACAGACGCCGTATAGACGTCCATACTTTATTTGTTATCGCTTTTTTTTTTGGAGACAATATACATGTACATAATGCGGCATTGATTGGTTTCTTTACCTATTTCTTTAATTCAATATACTTGCAATTCATTATTATTTTGTTGTATCTTGCTATGCTGTGCTATTTATCTATGTAAAGTCACATGGATTGGAAAAGAAGACTTTGGATTATCCAGTTAATCTTGTTTTTTCCCCTTCATCCACGTGACTCATTTCAAATCTTTCTGTTGTTTTGAATTCACCGTTTCTTGATTTTGTCTTTGCAGAATAGATAATAATTAAACAAACGACGCATATAATCCCCTTCGTTTGATTACATCTTTTGTGAAATATGGAATAAATTGTAGGCCTACCCCTTTTTAATCAAAATGGTTAATGATTGATGACTCTGCAACAAAACTCTTCCTTTATATCACTTTATTGTAAAGAAACATGAAACAAAAACTAACTTAATCAGAAAAAATTATATTTATTTCATGTATAATCTTTATAATAAAGTGATATAAAGGAAGAGTTTTGTTGCACTGTCATCAATCATCTATACCATTTGATGATTGCAAGTTTAGACATTGATCATATTCATGATATTCATTAAATGATTAAAAGGTCGCTGTTGAATAATCCCTTGTTCTTCTTCTGTTATTCAATGTCACTATCAATTCGTCTTTTTTGAGCAAGAAGGACGCTAATTCTCTGTAAAGTTATTTGAGATAATGCCCTTCTGGCTCACAACAGACGAATGATTATGCAATAGTATGTTTTCATTATGGAAATCATGTGGCTTTGATGTCAGCGCAGTATGTTCTTTATCCTTCAATAAAATGGTGGTCCAGACATAATTATTTTCTTGATTTTGTTGCTTTTTTTCACCTAATTGCTAAGAAAGCAAAATGAAACTTAAATGAGCAAGTAAGGGTACACATTTTATTTGAACAATTGAATGCCTATTTGAAGCCCCCCCCCCCCCCCCCCCAAAAAAAAAGGAAGATAAGCCTGGAACCCATTATCAAAAATTCTCCCGGCGGAGACATTTATTTTCGCCCTCTGGAATAATACAATTTTAAAAACCTGTTCTTTCTTATATATCCATTTTCATGAAATGATTATATCAACATAATTTATTCTTGGTAGATGATTATAAACATTAGGTATCAAGAATAAATGACTGTCACAATCATTTTGTGAAAAGAATAAGACACGATTATTCCAACTTCATAGGCAACAGTGTACATTACTCATGTATAACAATACAAATATTCCACTTTATCCATTTGTCTTATACTTCCATGACATTGGCCTGCCTCTGTATCAATCTGCTATGTTCTCCATTACTTTGTAGTGACTTAATGAGTATGTTCAGTGCGTGCACGTGTTTCTCATAACTATGTGTTGGGTTTCTTTTGCGTCATTTTGAATGCATGATATTTCCTTCTCTTTTTTTTTCTCATCGACCGTCCTCGGGCCAAAATATTGCACAGCAGGCCTGGAAGTACATCCCCGGCAGGGGGAGCTTACGTTGGCGAATTGTGTCCCTTTTTGCACTCTAAGAGCGTAATGGATACACCTTTGCCCTCAATAATGTTGTCGCCCATGGCTTGGCAACTGCATAAATATCCTTACATTAAGCAAGACAGTGACTTCCATCTATTTATGATTTTGATGAAGTGTTTGATAAAATACGGACGTCTTTGAGTCTCCTTGTAATCAAATGAAAAAGATATCGAAGACCATCATCGACAAAAATGTAATTTTGAGAAGATTCGTGAGCTAGGAAAGGAAACATGGAAGACAAAGAAATAAAGAGTGTACAGAGTGAGTCAAAAAAAAGTTTACACCTAGAAAATTGCTAATTATTTAAAAAATCATCAATGAACATTAAATTACTATATGTCTTATGAAAGAGTGTTTTATCCCAAATCGGTTGGTACCATTTTTGTGTGGTATGTGTTCACGCTTGGATGTTTGCGAGAGTGCAAAAATCGACTTGCGCCAAAGTTGCCTATGTGATGTCTGAATAAAACAATTGGGATTGGGGTATTAATTCGGTCGTTGCAGATCCAAATAACATCCCTAACAAAATTAATCATGCCACACATATCAAATATGGAATATCAAATATCAACGAACATTTGTGCGCGTGTGTGTGAGTGTGTGTGTGACTTTGCCCTTTGGAAAAAAACATATGCAATGCATTTCATTCGATACATTCAATCCATTCTCTCACTCCGCTAATCCCAACATAATACATACTGTAGGCATCACTTTGGCGCAAGTCAATTTTTACACTCTCGCAAACAATGCCACCTGTTCATCCAAGCGTGAACATATTATACCACACAAAAATGGTACCAAATGATTTGGGATAAAACACTCTTTCATAAGATGTATAATAATTTACTGTTCATAGATGATTTTTAAAATAATTAGCAATTTTCTAGGTGTCAATTTTTTTTTGACTCACTCGGTATAGGTACATGAGGAGGTGAGAACGAGAGAATGAAATGAAGATAAATTAGTTTATTTTCTCAAAGAAGTACAATCTTCAGGAATAGCACAAAAGTAGACAGGGAGAAAAGCATAACTTTTCACAAAAAGGACTATTACATGGGAGAAAATAAAGGTACAGTAGTGGAGTGGAAGAGAAGCAGAAATTAGAAAAAGGGGAAATCAGAAAGGAATGGGGAAGGGAGAGAGGGAGAGATAGAGGGGAGAGAGAGAGTGGGAGAGAAAGAGAGAGAGAGGGGGAGAGTGTGTGTGTGTGTGTGTGCATGTGTGCGTTTGCGTGGTTGTGTAAACATTATTTTTAAAAGAAGAAAAAGATACGTTGGAACTAATAAAGAGTTAATAAGAGAGAGAGTTACTATAGAATGGAAGAATACATAATTATAATGAAAATGGAGCTGAGAAGAGGTGAGGGAAAGAGATAGAGACAGAGGGATGGACGGAGGGAGAGAGAGAGAGAGAGAGAGAGAGAGAAAGAGAGAGAGAGAGAGAGAGAGAGTGTGTGTGTGTGTGTGTGTGTGTGTGTGCATGTGTGCGTTTGCGTGGTTGTGTAAACATTATTTTTAAAAGAAGAAAAAGATACGTTAGAACTAATAAAGAGTTAATAAGAGAGAGAGTTACTATAGAATCGAAGAATACATAATTATAATGAAAATGGAGCTGAGAAGAGGTGAGGGAAAGAGATAGAGACAGAGGGATGGAGGGAGGGAGAGAGAGAGAGAGAGAGAGAGAGAGGGAGAGAGAGAGGAGTGTAAAATCAAAGGGTTCAGAAACAGAGCAAGGGCAAGAGTCCGTGCTTTTGGATATACTTATGTTAGTAAATCAAATAAGGCGAGTGAATATTTGATAAGTGAGGGATTTCGACCTACGGTTACATGATCCCATTATTCGGGACGTTATTATCAAGCAGGTTTCACTCGTGATTGGATTGTGCATGTGTGACACATCAACAATTTGCGACAGGGGAGCAGGTCTACAAATGATTTCTTATTTTAAATACATCGTAGAATCCTTTGCCTCGTACGTACGCAGTTGAAAATTAATCTTGGTCATTTTTGTTTAGCGCCTTGACTGATGAAGAATTGAGTCTTTATTTATTATGGACATCTGAACGTTCGTCTCGGCCATCGAATTTCAAGTACATGTAAGTTTGAGTTCGTTGGTCTCGGCCAATCTGTATGGTGTCTTCGAATAGCTTTGGTTACCAGTGCATAGTTTGTCCATTTCTAAGTCGTCGGATAGTTCTTAAAGATCATCACTCACACCAAAGGCAACATAAATAAACTGTATTGTGTAGATCAATGATTTATTATCAAAGGTTATTTAAACATGCCAATTATATGCATTCGATCTCCCCATTGCTTTGAGCAATCAAGGAATATTCTGATAATTTGTATAATTATTAATTATGAACTTATAATTTCATCTTAGAATATCTAGATATTATATTTCTTTCAAAATAGCAAAAATGTAATACATGTTAAGAACAAATCACATTATCTAATTTATCATCTAATATAGACTGCTATCATATTAACTCATCTTAGATAAACTCTGATATACTTACAAACACTTTGGCATCAGGTGCTATTTAAACATAAATGTTAAAATGGTATCAGCGTCTTCTACCATAATTTCTATTCACAGATTCAATAATATATATGATTCAATGCAAATTTTATAATGCCATAAATTACCAATATCATAAAATAGAATTAAGAAGAAGAAAATAACTTATGAAAGCTGCTTGGAAACTTAGGTACAATAAATAATCAAAATCACACAAAGAAGCATTTAAACATTTTCGAAACACATTTTGCAGATTTGATTAACAAATAGAATGAACAAATTCATGTATTTCGTAATGTGCAGAGCATGCTTGATAATCAAAGCTTGCACAAGATAAATCTGACATGGCAGCAACTCACGTATGCAATTAATACAAATAAATCGTACAACTTTAACAGATTGCATTGGCGGATCCAGGAGGGGGCGTTCGTTTCATGGGCACCAACCCTTTTTGTATGTGTATGCTTTATGGGGTTAGTCTTTGACTGGAAGGCATGTGCAAACCTTATCTGTGCGTGTTACGTGGTGATGTGGGGGGGGGGGGGTGGGTTAGAACACAGAGGAGAATTCTCCATCCACTCCCTCCCCTGGATACACCACTGCAGGATCCGTTGAACGTCACCGTTCAGTTACCTTTGAGCAAACCACAGGTTTTGTTTGAATAACAAATACGTTAAAACTGATACCCCTCTCCTAGAACTGCCGGTCCTCTTCAAATTTCAATCAATTTCTTCCGACAAACAATTACCTAAATTATCGAAACCACTTCCAGAATCTATTCAGAAATCACACGAAGTCACGGGCGTGCAATCAACGTATGCAAGTTATACATTGTTAACCAACGGAAGTGAATATGAACAAGAGACCAATCCAGAATACCATAAAAATCTCATCGACCGTCTTAAAACGTTCCGTGGTTAGAAAAATCAAACAATGTGCATAAAGACAGGGTGCTTTCCCCCTAAAAACTAAAATAAACGGACTATTAAACTTCCAATAATGAAATGCAGTTTTTTTCCGGCACAAGTATATGGAGAATCTTTTCATTTCAGCTTTTGGCAAGCTGTAAGAAATTTCAGATTGAATACAAACGTATTATTCAACACACATTTTTTTTTATCAGGCGTTTTTAAAGACTTGTTAAACACAGACATTAAACTAGTTTTTCATTTTGCTGGTTGAAAATCAAGAACCGATGAACAATTCAGATTAAATTTCAGTTAATGCGGAAAGGTATAGATTTATTTATTTATTACCAAAACCTTTTTTTTTCACCCTCACCAACAGCAAAAATATCTAGAAGGGTCAGATCAAGAATCATTTTCGTGAGGAGGGGAGGGGGCAAGTATGTTTTAAAAGATATTCGACGAATGAAACAAAACATTGCAAAATTCTTTACACAGAAAGAAACTTGCGTTTGTTACAATTCATCAGCAAAAATAAAGTGTCACGCTTGCCCCTTCCCCCTCCTCGCATACTGCCCATATACAATTACATTACCTTGCTATCAGTTAATACATTTCGATTCCTCTCATTAAAACATGATTATTCACCCCCAGTCCTCGGGAAACGAGACATAATGGAAATCTGAAATTGTAATTACAATATGTCTGCTAAGCTATGGTGGTTTCTTATGCTATATAGCCTTAATTAATGAAATCCATTATTGCATTACCGGCCAGGGGACCCATGTAATGACATCCTAGGAGGGTTAAGACCTGTTTCTTCTTGGCCCGGGGACAATGGAGGAGGAGGAGGAGGAGGAGGTTGGAAGTGGGAGGGGCAGACCCCTATAGCTTAGGAGAGCTGCTGGCATCTTGCAAATGTACGGCAATGCGGTTGAAAAGAGCATTTTTTTTTATACGGAAATATTGGAGAAAGACAAAAACCTTTACAAATTCTGATGCACTAATGTATTGCTTCAAATGGGAGAGTAAGTTACGAAACGAGATTATAATCAGCAAAGAAAAGTGTGAATTATTATACCAATCGCTGTCATTGAATTGTAAACCGATGCGTAAAGAATCATGAATATGATACTCATTCAGTTGTGAGAACTAAGATGTGTGACTTTCCAGGGCACCTTTATTTGTATATCCAAACCACTAGTGTTGCTTTTTATGTATAACACCTACAGGAAAATGTTTAAGTGCTCATGCATTTTAATAATTGCGGTAAGATTTCCACTCTCTCTCCTTGGCACATGTCTATCCATTATTCTTGTTTTCAATGCGGTAGATAAGAGGGTAATGATATACATTTACACAAAAGCTACGGAGGTTGATGCATGCCTAACTTAAATCCTTTTTTGTTGGGGGGGGTGGGGTGCATTACTTTTAGAAGCAAAAAACTCCACATTATTGCGCTTTAACTTATAATTTAAAGCTATTTGCAAATATTTAATATTTAATACCACAAATGTTTAATTTGTGGTATTTTACTCATAAGAATAGGATATCAAGATAACCTTCTTAGAATGTAAGGATTGTCTTCTATGATTCTGTACCCGTCAACGGAAGGTTAGCATCACGAGGAGAGAAAAGGGTTGGATTACATTTGATTATGAAGACCGCCCCAATCCCTCCCTCCTCCCCCCCCCCCCCTTTCCCACGATCTATACAAAAAGCCCATTTACCCTCAGTTTGGTTAATGGATCATACTACACGCAACGGACGACAGAGCGAGCTCTTTTTAAGTGAAAACTCGAAAACCTCTTTTTGAGAGAAGCGTTTATCTTCAGGCTCTCCGTATTTTCGAGCAGTGTCCAGACGGAAAACTTTAATGCACCATCGCCTACATGGTTAATAAGTGTGCAGGTCGGTTAACATTGCCGAAATATTTCATTGCAGTGCAGGAATTTCCATCTAAATTCCTTTTTTCCCAGTTTGAGGTGCACCCCTAATTCCTAATATCCCCATGTTGTGCACAGAGTGTAATTATGCTGACGCAAGACGCCGTCTTTGACGCGACACATGAGAATAATATCGTCCTAAAAAATTACTGAATGCAAGACTTGACCTATATTACGGGGGCATGCACTAACTACTGTTAATATAGGCTTGATTAAGGTAGGTAATAAGGCTAAATAATTTTGATTCCCAATTTCTCGTCCACTCCTCTTTCTTATTGCGGCCCGCCTCGATTGTTGTTTTGTTATTTGATATTTCGTTCAAAAATGAAACCAAATAACAATCGGAGGACCATAGACAGTTACGTGATAAAATCATAAACTAGTATAATGCATTTATTGTTTTTTGAGCCGCTGAAGTACATGAACAAACAGAAATAATACGAAGTATTAAAACAAAATCGAACTCCCTCCTCCTCATTTTGGAAAAATCCGAACAAGAAACTAGGAATTAATTTCAATTGGTCTACCGACTCTACCGCAATCGAAATGACGCCTCGCACACACTCAAGATGGCTAAGCACGAGCAAATGACGCTGTACACGCAGACTTGATTCAAACACAGGCAATGTTAACGTATCTGCACGTTAATAGAAATGTTCCATAATGGCTCGGCCTGACCTATTTTCCCCCCAAATCAAGCAGAAGTTTTCTCCAATTTTTCCCTTATATTTTTTTCTAACTTCGAAAAATCGCCAGTAGACATCATTCCCCTTTCTATGCCCTCGATAGAATTGAAAGCTATAAAAGTAATTAAACGCTCAATAAAAATGTCATTTCCAATTTTCCAGGCAATCGATTTTAATGCATGAAACAACGTCATAATTATGTTTTGGTCATATCCTGGTAAGACGAAAGTATGTCCACGAGGTTTTTAAATTAATTCCTCGCGTAGTAAGTGGATTATTTCGATTGTGTTATGGCTAAAGGACTTTGGTTTAATCGGGTGTCTATAGTAAATAGATTATCGGGATTTGTAGCACAAAGCAAATTCAACAGATTTAAAGATATCGTTCTTTGCTATTCAGTGGATAAATCGTTTGGTTAATGTTATTTGAAGTGAAACAAGAGAGAATTGAAATCATCATTTGTTTAAATCTATACAGAGATAAAATAACTCATTACTATTAAGTTGTGATTTGCTTAACTCTAAGCTCTTTCTTGTACCACTTGCACATCTATACAGATATTAACAATGATAACATATCATAAATTTGTAGAGTACTGCAGTTGTATCTGCATTAAAATGACACAAACAATTATTTATCTTAAATAAAATATGATAGGAAATTTGGCATATCTTTAGAAAAAAAAAATTGTATTGCATTCAATCTTCGAGGATTTTAATTTTGCCAATCCTATTAAAGAAATAATTTTAAAGTCTTTCATACTTTCGATCTGTCAAAAACACTTTTCTGTTACCCCATTTACATTCTTTCTCGGGGAGTAAACAGTAAGAAGTAATGGAAGAGGAAAATATTGTCTACATGGCATTAGATACTGATATAGTCAGTAATACTGTATGACAAAAACTCATTAATACAGAATGTAGGATTCTTTTACTTTTTATGTCTAGCAAGCCAAGACTTTCAGGTAGTTTGAGTTCGAGAGGGAAAATAGGTCAAATCGACTATGAATTTAGCGATTATTTTTATATGTTCACTCTTTTTGCAATAGATGTCTTGCAATGAAATGAAGTCGCGAAAACTGAAATCACACTTTGCCATGCATTTGTCATTGCATGTGCGACACGTTATCAAAATCTCAGCAATAATGGCGAAAGAATTACTGCTCTTCTCTTATACGCTCGTTGCGCACACAAGGTGTAATTCCGTTCAACTTGCGCTAATCGAGTCTGTGAAAGCAATTAGCCAATACGCTAGTAATTTAATATAATGTGTGCAATGTGAATGTTCCGACCATCATCATCGGTGACACCTACAATTTACCCGACAAAGGCCGCACAAATCGCTGACGCAGCCTTACGTCAGACGACGCATAAAGCCCGTTGCACACAAGCGTCATTTCGATTGCGTTAACTTGCGTTAATCATGATAATCCTGCAATCAGCCCATGCGCTCGTAATTCAATGCAATATTATGTGCACTGTCTATTTTATAATCACCTTCGTATCTCTCTCACATGCGTCAGATACTGTGCCACTCGCTGACGTAATTCTAAGTCAGAAAATATGAGGGATAACTGTATTATAAGGATATGCCCGAATGTAAGGTGTGATCGAAAGTCTCTTTAATCTTTATTACTTCTTAAAAGATGAACTTCTGAATTCTACGTCATCTAGTTAAGATGTGAACGTATTATAAGCACCTTGAATTATACTACGCTTTTGTCCTCCCTCTCACTCCTGATTCGGTTGGCAGACGGCAATCACCAAAGAATCTCGTTTTCAAAAGAGTATTCATGAAGCAAGCAGGAAGGCCGAGGTAATGGTGTTTCCTTATTCCATGTTTCCTCTTTCTCCTCAAATCTCCTTTTTTCCCATCAATTTTCATCTCGTCAATTTAGCAGCGAACGTGGCCAAAAAAACAACCCCTTGTTGGGAATGCATCATGCTTGATTTGATTGCTTTGGTTAGGTAACTCAAAAGAAGCTGGCTCTCAAGTCTCAAGGATAAGATTTTCTCGGTAAATCTCGTTGTAGCAGGTTGGAGTATAATTGGAGCGTGATTAGGCGGAATCAAAGTAATGTTTCTTTGTGCAGGAGATACATCGGTAGTGACAGGTGGCGGACCAGACAGAAAATTATTGGCGGCTACCCGTCACTGAGGGGAGAGAGGGGTCAGGTGCCCGGATGAACTAACTCATGAAATAATGTATGTGTACATATTGTAAAGAGTGGATTCAACTAGATTTGGTTTCCACTCCTCTTTGGATTTTTCCTCGAAAACTAAGTTATCCCTAGTATGACGCCTAAAAGTGTGGATTTATACTCTTGTTCTTTTTCTAGAGGGGCTGGAGAAAGAATGGAAGGAAAGACAGAGGACTTGATGATCTCAAAGCAATGAAATATTCTAAGCAAGGTTGTTTTGTATACGATATAATTCATTTATGAGCTGACCTCTGCTCGAAAATTGTCTTTTAGGAACGGAAGGGGTCGGTTGTTGAAAAGAAAGATTGCACTAATAGTCCGATTCGGTACCATGGGGCGTTTTTAATTGCATCGGTTAAATCTTAACCTCAAGCAAGTGTGGATGATGAGGTTGTTTTTCCCCGAAAGGTCTTCTGGGATCTGTTTTATATTGAAATTATCTTCTTCTTCCGCATGGTAAAAATAGCCTTCAGGACTCAAGATAAAATATCTGAGCTCTCTATCAAAGAAGAGGTCATATATTGTGGATAATTTTCTTTTTATTTGAATGGCTGGGATGGGAATGAAGGATATTCTACACAAAGCATTACATTACAACTTAAAGATAAAGATACTGGCAATGTAACTACGTTGTGAAAAATAAATGTCTGGGAGCAGTGGGAAATTATTCATTTGCATTTCGTAGATAACGATCATTCAGATTTTTCGGAATAGTCCAAATTACAACAAAAACATTATTTAGTCTTGCTGAAAATAGCAATAGGTGGTTTTGGTGATTTCCTATTGCATTCCTTTTCTTTTCTTTTGCTTTTCTCTCATCGCAACCGTATTTGCCTCGACTTTTCCTGCCATGTCCATCTCCCTTGGCTCACTATAAAACCACAAATGGATAATAAAATTCGCATCACAGAAAGTGAAAATGTCTCTACGTGCAGCGAGCTATTACTGATGTTTGCATTTAGAAACATTATTCAGTTCAGTCAACTATACATACATTATTGTAACCAACACATTTTGAATAAATGGTATAGCTCGATTACAACAAGAAAGTTAAATAAATTGTGCAAATCGAGACAATATAATTGTTACTTATTTTCAACTAAAATATTTCCTTTGTCGTCAAACACATACCTCCCTATCGGAATCCCAGGTATCACTATTACTGGGTGCGTCTATATGAACAAGTGCATAAGTAGTCCACGTGTTTATATCCCTGTTGTAATCAGCATGGAAATCTACAGATTCAGCATCGCTACAGGAGGTCGTCGAAAACCGACTCAGCGCAGGCGATCTCATCAAGAACTCGGATCGGAGGGCGAGCTCGGGACTTACTACGATTTCGAGATCAGAGTAAAGACCGAGGTTGGAGAGTCTATCTCCATCGCTGGTGGCTGTGTGACGGGTTGAACTCGTGCACGAACAATTCCCCTGAGACCCCATTTCACTCAGGTCACGCTGGGTCGACTCCGCGTCGGACTTGGTCCCGTAGTCCGACTCGTCACCACAAAGACCGAACTGGCTGCCGTCTTCGCTGCAGGCTTTTCTAAGAGATCCATTCGAAACAGGATCTTTTGCTGGACTCTGCTGATCGGTCGCAAGGCTAGATTCCGATTCGGATTTCAATTTCGAGCAAAGCGCGGAACATCGCCGAGATTTGGCACTGACGCGTCGTCGCATTCGGGCCGACAGTCGTAAGAGTTCTGGCGAGTCTAGTCTCTCTTGTGAGCTGTCGCTCGCCGTACATCTCATCGCTTGAGTGCGATGGTGGATTTTATTTACCTTAACATTCCTTTTACCTACCGTCGCATCAAGCTCTGTCGACACTCGTTCAATCTGGACTAATACTCCACGAAGCTCGACGACGACGGAGCTCAACTCCGAGATCACGGTCTCTAAATCCTTCACGACGACAGCGATCTGTTGTTTTAAACGATGTTTTCGTTTCCGACAGGGCTTAGGGGCCTCGACCTGCGGTGGGACGTTAAACTGAACGCGTGGTTTTGGGTGAGACTCGGTCTTCTTCTCGATTGCTTTCACCCGTGTGACCACGTCTCGTTTCGAGTCGTCTTGGATGTCATCGACGGGTTCGTTGACGATGGGATCCATTCCTTCTGTGGCAGGTGTTGATCCCTGGTCAGAAGGCATTTCTGGTGAATACGATTGGAAGTGATCTAGATTCCGCATGAAAATAGGCTATTATTCCACACTCTTCAAAGAAATAATGAAATCTTCACCAATATCATTATTTTGAGCATTAAAACTCACTAGTAACGACGATATACCACGACGTCTTGGCAATCTGTAGAAGACTATCAATTTATATATTGTTTGAAAATATTAGTCATAAAACAATTTCATTATCTTATGCGTAAGCTTTTTCAGTCAATCATCGACTCAATATAAAAATGGCATCAAAATGATTAGCAGATGCATCCAAGTACTAATCACTCCCGCCAGAGATTCAATGACTAACCGATTCAACGCACGACATTTATATCACAAACTCTAGGATACCACGCTCGAAAATTAGACCATGAAGTTTGAACAGCTGCCATATCGAATGAAAAAAATCAAAGACAATCCACATCAAATCCTAGATAGTGTTTATAACTCCGCGAGACATAGCATGAATTGATAATTGAATATTTGGCCTCATTTCCCTCAAAAGCTTGACATAAAATGAATAATTATATCACTCTTTCTCTGACATAAAGTGAGGAGAAAGTGCGATCCCGGAAGCGACTTTGTCAAGAATGGAGGCCTGTGGGAAATTGATAGACTGAGGGAAATATATAGGCGACTACGGAGACGGTCACACAATGCAGTTACGAAGGTAATAGATCATTCGATCCACTCGAGAAACCTTGGGCATTGAATTGAATCTGATCAGATTACAGCTGACGTGATGACACCATCACCAACGGCCAAATTTGCCAGAAAATCTCTATAGGCTTTAAAAAACGTGATAAACAGCTTAAGCAGTTTTTCATGAAGTAAACACGGGTTCTTAATCCACATTTACATCAACTTCACTCGGCATTTGAGTTCGAGGTACAGTAGAATGAAGCTGAAAATCAATTATTCCACCTCACAGATTTAGGTCTGGCACATTCGGTAGGCATCCGCTTGACTCACTCCGTATATTCCCATGTGATGCATTTCATGAGCGGGTGCTGAACTTATATCCCTAGAGCTTTAAACCCATCTTCATCCCTTGAACCAAAAGGCACAGCTCTTTCATTTAGACACCAAACCTCGGGCGATGGATATCAGAGGATACATTAAGAAAAACACGTCCCTTTGCCTCAATGCATGTCACATTCACTGGATTTAACCATCACGCAAGATAAACAGTTGTTGAAACAGAATAACGACGTTTTGATGACACCTTCTCGATGACTTATCTGCACTCTCGATTTCCCATGACTCTTAGATCGGCTCTTTACAAAGCAGTCAGCTTCCACTCATCCCCCTCTCGCCCTGAAGGAATGTTAATTTCTTCACTTTCTCATCATCCTTTTATCTCCTTCTTCTTTCATTTTCAGGCGCTCTCCTCTCCCTCGCCTTTGTCAACAAGGATCGTAAAATAGCGCGGCTGTCGTACGTGTGAATGCAATTAGGGTGTGATAGTATCCGAGCTGTGTCCCGGCACCTGGGTCGATCCCGCCAACTGCCGGATGGCAAGAGGTGCTGTTGACACGACACCCTATATCTTGTACCTGTTATACGATTACCAGCATCATGACACAGTTACGAAGTCATGTAGCTCAGCTCCAATTTTTCACCAAACATTTTCAGTTTCAAAGTTTTGTAGAGGCCCGATTCAGATTCTGAATTGTTCATACCCTTTGGGTAAAAGTTATAGGCTATTTAGCAAATAATCGAGATGTTCCTCTGTTCATTCTCTAAAGAAAAGCGAATCAATCATTAACAATAATTATTCAGGCATATAGTGTTCCACCATCCAAATTGTTGCTGTTTAGCGCTGCGAAAATACAATATGAAATTATGTACCTTCAGTTCTTCACAGTGCCCTCACAAGCAAAACTGTCCCTTATTCCATTTTCATCCCACTCCATAGAAAAGCACTACGAGCTTTCATGACTTTGCAAAGTTCATATCATATTGCAGAACAGTCAGACAGCTTAGAGGTTTTTCATCATGGGCATCACGTTACAGGTATACAGACCTTCAATAAATGCGTTATAAAAATAGAATCAAAAGGTTGACATTAAGCCTTCTTCGAGCATTTAAGGCGATGGGTGATATTATGTCTCCTTCAGCTGAAAATGACAAGGAACTATACCGAAGCGTTTTATTTTTGACGGGTGTTATTGCTATATTTCATAGGCACTCAATAAGAGGTTGGCGTTGTCAAGTTACATGTCCCCTGTTCTATATTGCCCGGATCAAGCCGTTTCGATCACAAAGCAAAAATAACATTGACTTGAACGGAGAGATGAAATTACATCCAGTGGGCGACTGGGTAGTCCAGACTATATTGTTGTCTTTATCATGTTCCGTCAATAAAGATTCCCCCAAAGCCGTCTCCTTCGAAGAAACAAAATACAGAATCGCTTCCAATTCCACACCAACCAATAAAAAACGCGGTTTGGCAGACGACGTAAAGAAAGTGAAACTAACCACTCGAAGAAATCAAAATTTGCGGTGGTAGATTTTAAAGAAGTCAAATGGACCGCCGAGCAGACGACACTGGTGGTTTGCATTCGATGTAATGAAATTAGTTTTTGCTGCGATGTAGAAGGAAAGTGATGTTTACTCAGGTAGAATAAAAGACAGCTCCTTTCCTTTTGAATAGTTCAGAAAAAAGGCACTGTTTCCCCAGCTTTGAAGTATTTAAAGTCACTGCTGTCATGACCAGCGGTAGTTTGCAATCTTCATTAGACGTCCTCGGACGGACAGGCGTGGTGTGATGTAAAGATGTACGCCAACGCGGTTTTTCCGCCGCCGACTGGTAGAGCGAGAAAACGAATAGAAAGCTCGTCGTCTGCGGCCTGCTCCAGCCACGCAGCGCAGCACGTACAGTTAATATGTACTGGGAAAACACACGCGAATCCGTGGGTAAATGTCATCCATCTAGTCATTCATTCATTCAAATACGCTTTTTAAGGAGAATGCTATTGTGTCGCCCGCGTTTGAGCTGAAGGCGGGTTTCGAGTCTGCTTATTTGGGAATTAATAGTGGTAGATCTACCACATTCGCTGACACGGGAGTGTGTATGGGTGGGTGTCTGTGCTGCGCGGGTGTGGGTGGGAGTGTCTGTGTGTGTGAAGGGTGATGCGTGCAGTGCGAGCTTGTCTTAAGTATTGTTTTGTCTGTACTCCCTTGGTGTTTGATATTGAATCGAATTAAAACTCATTTATCACTGTACTCATATCATTTCCCTATGCTTGAGCGAGGACCGGTAACGATTGGTGTCTAGCGCCAAACTGAAAGGGTGAAGGAAATGCCTTCATAATACGTGATGTTGGTGGAAGATAATCGATTATTCTGTTACTATGGAATGAAACAAACGTAACGATTACAAAAACAGCACCAAGGCTTATATTATAAAGGATACATCCAAAATTCGGAAGATTCCTCTACTTTTCCTTATGAGAGGTATTATGCACCATTATGAAACGCATGAAATTGATATGCATATTAAGCTTTTGGAATGCTTAGTTATAGTCCTACAATTATCGTTTCCTATTCATGTAAAAGTACTTGGTCACAATGGTCTTCATAATCCTCTTCTTAATAAATGAAAATCTTCATAGAGAGAAAACTCGAGGAATTCGAAGTAATATTGCAAGGTGGATTCTAAGCAGGACACTCAAAGCAAGATTAATTATGTAGATTGGAAGCGTATCCTCAGCGGTATATGTCAAATACATTGAGGGTGTAGAACAAGTAAAATAATTCCTTCGTCCATTTTGTCTGAATCTCCATGGGAAATTAAAGGTTTTTACCAAATGAACCACCCTCTCACGAACAATAGTTTTGCTGAACAAAACTGAAACGTTTTTATTTCTTTAATGCACTGCTTTATACTCTTAAGGCATCGATTTATTAAAGTTGATGTGATTATTACAGAACTGAATACCAAGTGTAATATCAGAGTAACTATGTGGATTCTTAGTTTAATAATCGTCTTTGCTTGATAAGGGAAACAACAGGATGTTGAAAGATTGGCATTTGATATTAGTTTTCATATTTGACGCTACTGATACAGCACGAAACTTAAAAACCTAATTGTTCAGGAATGTTTGACAGAAAACAGCAGCGTATAGGATATAACAATTCTGTCAAAGAAAAAAATTCTTTGCCATGTTCGTACCTTGCTGTTGATTGATACGCACCGTTTCATCGAATGGTTTTGTAATAGGCTATCTATCTTCGGATGGAATTACTTTATCCAGTATGACTTTATCATTTATTTATTCTTATTTCTTTTCTATATTCTTTGGACTATTACGTCCAGACAACACTTACGAAGTACAATGAACATCATGAGCGTGTGCCAACAGTCAGTGTAAAATGCACAACAAAGAATATGAAATTAAACATTGAATAAACATCATAAAGTCAACTGGTCAAGGGGTGTTATATTTAAATTTTATGTCGTGCTAACTAGGGTTATTCTTTCACGTTATTTTTTCCGTTATTTTTATTTTTTTAACCAGACATGAAACCTCCTGTTTTACATGTTTTACCTTTGGTGAATGGTTCTTTTTATTCATCTTTTTGTACCGGAGATTTTCGGTTTAAAAACAAAATAATGACAAGAATACCAAAACAAATATATAGAACAGATCATACAAAACCGTTATTTAAAGCTTTTTCTTTCTTATAATCTTTCTTTATATTTTTTCGTTACCTCTTCGTTTCGCTTCTTGTAGATAATGTCAGTTGTGCTTTCAAGAATGAAGTAATGATGCTTGTGTAACATATACAAGGTCTTTAATTGTATTAACCTTGTCTTTTTATGTTGTCATTATTTTCTCCAGGTTTGACTTGGTATGTTACCTTTGTAACCCAGGCAACCCCTCAGCAATTAGTGCAACTAGGAGGAAACCCGTCGGGTAATCAACAAACCCGCAGACAGTCCTTCAAGCTTTTTCCATGAAAGGTCGAGTGTCAGCCACCTTTTAGGCTATGATTGTCACGTGATAGGTGCTCTATCTCAATGATCAATGGTTAAGTTGTGGATTAAGTATGAAGCTTGACTCGGTGGATGGGGTCCTGGGATTAGCAACACTTCCCGAATATCAAATGCAAAGGGGTGACTTTTTTTTACAGTGACTTTAACTGAATATTGAAATGAATTGGCATTCATTCAAAAGATCCACATGGCAGCCTTGGGTCTGAATTGCATGGAGTTTACAAAATAAAGTACATAATGTATATAAAAAGTATATTTTCACATCACTATGTAATTTGTAATGCGAATTCTATACCATTGAATTACCGAAAACCGATTGTAGATTAAATAACTGTTAACCATTTTAGTTCATCCCAGGTTAGAGCTGGAATATACTACCGTTTTGCACTTATATCTTTGAAACAAACAACTACAAGGAAACTAGTACGTCTTCTATTAATAAGGAAAACATGGGGCATTAAACATTTCACAAAATACACGCTGATGAATTAGAATTCGCAACTTTTCTTGATATCGGATCTTCACTGAACCTGACAAAAAAATATGACGGTATGTATACATCTTTTTTAAATGTTTTATTTCAGACATCTAAATCTTTAAAAATCCACAAGCAGCGAGAACTCTTTAGAAGCGTAATCGTTATTTTCTTGAAAATTGAATCACTTTGAGAGATTTTAACCAATGATTGATTGCGAATATTTTTAATGTTCTTTATTTTCTTAGAATCTTTCGGGTCGAAAAACAGATAATCCTTTTGTTGTATACCTACATTTTCTTTCCTTTTTTTTGTTCAGAAAGGTAGTGCAAGAGCAGGTGTTCTAGGAAATTAATGCAAAGCCGAAAAGTATCGCTTGAAAAGTTCGGTCTAGGAATCGGTTTTATTGAGATTTTCCCTCGTTCTGCTGTCTACCAGCAGAGAGACTAGTATTAGTGTGATGGTGTAGTGTAGGACCTAGGGGTACTTGCCCCCTTCCCCTATAAGTGATGAGGATGGAAAGAAAGGGGGTGCAAGGAAGGTGTGAGTGAGAGAGAAGGTGAGAGATAGAGGGAGAGAGTAGATACCGGATTAAAGGTGTGAGTAAGAGAGAAAGAGAATGAGGGGGAAAGGTGAAGGGTGAATGCAAGAGAGAGAAAGAAAGAGAGAGAAAGAAAGAGATAGAGAGTGAGAGAGAGAGACAGAGAGAGAGAGAGAGAGTTGATAGAGGATTCTGATGAAGATGATTGAACACTCTTCCCCCTTGTCACCATTGCCACGCTAAACCTGAGGCCAGTATATTTCATCATGTAGGAGGGGGGTTTTCCCTATTTTATCATTATCACACCTATCTGCAGCCCCACTGAGAGACTTTTCGGCTGGCTGAGTCGTTGCGATTTTTTTTGGGCTCCAAAAAAAAAAAGTGTCCGCTTACCCCCCCCCCCCCCCCCACTGAGCGACTTTTTGGCATTTTTATATGTAAAAAAAACCCTAAAAAACCTTTAAAAAAAAAACTTTGGATTTTTTTTTTATTTTTTTTATTTTTTTTATAATTACAAAAAAAAAAAAAAAAAAAAAAAAAAAAAATCCAAAGGGTTTTTTTTTAAAGGTTTTTTAGGGTTTTTTTACATATAAAAATACCAAAAAGTCGCTCAGTGGGGGGGGGGGGGGGGGTAAGCGGACACTTTTTTTTTTTTTTTTTGGTCTCCAAATTTGAAAATTTGACATTTTTCTTCGTTAGGGGGGGGGGTAAGGTCACCTTTTTTTAGGTTAGCCGTGGGCATTTTTTTTTTTTTTTTTTTTTATAATTACAAAAAAAAAAAAAAAAAAAAAAAAATCCAAAGGGGGCGGTTTTTAGGTTTTTTAGGGGGTTTTTACATATAAAAATACCAAAGGGGGGGGGTTTGAACCTCCAAACCCCCCCCCCCCCTGCGTACGCCCCTGCCTATATGTGCAGTCCTCGATCGCCCGATTAATGATAGCGCCGAGACAATACCCGAGACAATTTAGCAGATGTTATTTGATCCTCGTCTCCGAGTCGAAATTTCCAAATGTATTTCAGGTTTCAGTTGCTTTAAAGATTAAAGAGAATAAAGAGTGGCAGATTAACGATAGACAAACGGATTTAGACAAAGCACCATGTAAGCTTTCTCTTGTAGAATGATGAGAATGTTTCGTCCTTCTTTTGGACTACGCTGCTATATACATGTCTTTCTACTTAATTCTACTTTTATCCCATAACCATGGAGAATTCTTCCATTTCAAATAAAACAGCACCCCACCATGCATACACTTTGCCTAGCAAGCCCCAATCGATATGGGCAGGCTTTACAGCTTCATTTGACAATCTCAAATTGAACGTATTACTGTAACTCATTTTATCGGCACATTCATTTAGGTTGTCCAATAAAACATTAATAAACAAACATGGCTAAATCAATTCTACTTCTCAATCCACGTAGTTCTATAGTCGTACGAATGTCTAAATATTGGCCTATATAGTTCACTTTACCAATCATTTGGATTTAAATTTAAATTAAAACAATTTATTTGAAATCATAATATATCCTGATACAATAGGATTATCTTTTTCTTAGCAAAAAAGAAGCATGCTAGATACATGTAGACACAAATCATATATTACGAGGGTCATTTCGATTCAATGACCTATCTTTAGATATTAAATTGTCAAATAACTTGAACATATTTTGTTGCAAACAGTTGAATATACGAACTCAATTTTGCTTTGATATTAAAAGGGATGTGCCTGTTTTGCCAATGTAGTTGGGAGGGGAGGGACGGGCTAATTACAGTTCTAGATGTGTTATGTGTTTTCTATAATTCCTTAATTTTACGACTATAAGTAAACTGTTGCTCACAAAGTTGGAATGTATGTATTGTTATGTTGTACAATGTACGTTCACCTTTCATTTAATTTTCTGGATCCCAAGGAATAATTTTTTTTTAATCCAGCCATTCACTATATTTTTTACTTCAATATACTTTTCTATTATGTAAGCATTCTGTTATATTGGGATTTGGAAAATGAATACAATACCATACCATAACAAAACAAAAGCAAATTATATCGCAGTATATTCACTCGATATCAAATAATTTGGCTATTATCGCAACCAATATAAAACATAATAAAACACAATTTAATAGAAACCAAGCCTCGATAAAACAAAAGC
>JAVYIG010009536.1:0-77253 GCA_035222895.1 Strongylocentrotus droebachiensis
ATTACATTTGTGGGTGTTATAACATTTATTACATTTGTGGGCGTTATTACATTTGTGAGTGTAATAGTCCCCCTATGCACCCCCTCAGCCATTTCCTTCTCTTCACCGTAAACCCAATCATCTTTCCCCCATCCTCTCTAAATTCGTTCTTCCGCCGGCTTGCTCACCCCTCCCCTTCTCCCCTTGCCTTACCACTTCCCCTCTCTGGCTCTCTGTTTACCACTCTCTCCATCTTTCTTCTATCCCCTTTCATTCTCTTCTTCCTCTTCACCTCCAAGTTTCCTCTCGAATATCCTACCTTCTTTTCCACCGCCCCTAATTTTAACTATTCATTGGGTCTGCAAGATACAGACATGACCCACGTTTGGCGTGAATTCATCAATCCGTTCTTGAGATAACGCGATCACGAGAACACTACGTACGTACGTAGTACAGACGGACGGATAACCAGAGAAAAAATTGTTGCGGAGGGATACAAATCAACTCTGTTTTCAGAAGACCACCCCTGACGTAAAATATGCTAAAAATCATGATTCTCGCAGTCAATATCACATGACGAGATTTGGTCCAATCACAACTTTGTATTAGTAAGAGCTTCATATATCTACATTCTACCATATACACGCCAAATTATATTATTATTATTTTTAGAAACATGAAGAAAGAATACAAAACCAGGAACATCAAATATATGTGAGTTAATTGCTTTAATACAATTGTATTATGACTGTGACCATGTAATATTGTTGTAGTAGTTGCAAATACTGATTCATCTAAGAATAAAGCTTAATGATGTGTAGCTATAAAACAGTATATACAAAACAATATTTCATAAGTATAAGCCTAAACCATATTACATTTATAGGAATATCAATAGGGCAGTCAATAGCTAAAAAAGCATCACACAACTTTCCATTTCCTGTAACAAAACCCAAAAATATACATAAGGTAGTAACTAAAATCTCTGTCCAAACGATGCAAATTATATACAATAATTCCGTAAGCAACTATACAAAGGCACAATCGACTTATATAATTTATATTTTTCTTTTTTGGCATGTCAAACACCACCAAACATAGTCATTTCCTGTAGAGTTTAGCATAACAGTCATGTCTGGCACATTGCCACTCCTGACGTCCATTATTATTGCCCCGGCTTTAGTATAGCTGCCATTACAGCACTTAGTATTTTAAGGAATTAATTCGAGCCGGGTACTCATTTACTTCACCTGGTTAGTAGTATAGTAGTAATATTTCCGTATAAAAACATAATAACAATGCATGAGATACCATGGATAGCCCACAATTCAGCTTACCCGACATGGGAAAGCTGGTCTTCCGTGGGGTCCGGAACAATTACATAAACAAAACAGAACATAAATACATATCTCAACAACAGTAAATAAATAGTCAAAAAAGAAGAACAAAAAAACATTTCATTAAAAAAAGTAATCATAACAAGATAAGGAGGGGGAATCATATGCTACTGTTACAGTTCTGCACTCTTAGATATGAATGTTTAAACACTAGGGGACGATTTGATATGAGGAGGAAGTGTGTTGTAGGCCTTTGCGTTTCTATACTTAAATGATCTTTTTAGGTAATTTGTTCTCCAAGCAACCCGGTTGAAAAACGCTGGATTAAAGCACTCCTCTTACACCAGTCTTTGAATGTAACAGTATGATTTCATGAACAATCTGGATAAACCATGTTATTTTTGAAATAGTAAAAACACTCTCCCCCAAAAATGAAAGAACTACATGTAGGTGGCAAGATGAATAAACATGGGAAGAAAAATTAAGCACATGATTATGCTCCATGAAGATCAATGATTTTTCTGAGCCTTTTGCCAAAGACAAGACATACTCACACAATGGATCCCATTGGGACACCCCCCCCCCCCAAAAAAAAAAAAAAAAACATGTCCTCCTACCACACCCCCCCCCCCCCCCCCCCCCCCCCCCCCTCCCACCTTATTCAGCGGCTGGCTAAGTCTTTACGAAATTTTTGGTGCGATTTTAAAATTTTAAAACCCCTCCCCTTCAAAAAAATCCTGCGTACGCACCTGATATTGATACAAAGTCATAATTAGCTGCACACATTTATATTAGCATGCATTTAATGTGACATGTTAATTAAAAACAGTAATAAGTAAAATGCCCACATGTGGTCTGAATACAAGTTCAGACATATTACTTAGCCAAGTAAAATACTGATTTAACACACATACTGCATTGCATACAGCTTCAGATTCAAATAAGCAGCTTATTACATTATTACTGAATACAACAGAGGGAGGTCAACACAGAAGGCTTTATAGTATCTTGAAAATTGAAATTGCTTAGCTTTCACTTCATCAAATTTTACCGAAAAAATATCAATTAACATACAAATAATGAATGGTTATGAGTTCAATACTGCGAATATTTTCAACGAATTAAAATATTCGCACTATTGAACGAATGAAAAAAAATTATTATTTGTTTTATACAACATTGAAGAAGATCTAATAGAGCGTTAATCAACAAATTATGCTTTACTCCTTATATTAAAGATAAATTAAAGTTGGAGTCAAGCCTTCTCCATTACATTCAGATTGCTTATCATTAATAATGGTCTATTTTCACTCAACCTTGCATTGAAGTCACTACCTTAGCATCATTTTCTCTCATCTGAACAATGTTACCAAGTCCCTTTAAGACATTCCAAATATGAATTACAAAAGTCTTACACATATCACTACTCGATACAACATTTGGAATATAACAAATATTGAAGCACCTTTATACATACTTATCAATGAAAGGTTATACATACCTTATACGTGCCTTTCAATAAAACTATTCATGCATTCCACAAAAATATTACGGGTTAAAGTAAAGGCCATCTCAAACTACCATTCCTATTGTAAAAAATGTGTACAATGATGAGAATAATATCAATTATTATCTATATAAGGCTTCCAAGTGGAACTATAAATCAGTGTATTCAATATCTTTAGCGCAGTACCCGGATGACCGACCAATATTGTTTTAGTATTGCTCAGTTATCCAAGAACTTCAACTAATGATATTGATATCATATCAATATTACACGAAAAAACAAAGCCATATTTACCGAATCAAAGTCAAATTTTGTTATTTTGCTAGTCAGAATAATACAGATATTAAAAACAATATTGTATGGCTTTGTTTTCATGTAATACAAGAATATATTGCTCTCACTAAGACGATATTAGACTTGTCTTTGGCTCGTCCAATATTGTAATAGCTCGAGCAATATATTCTGGTATCACACTCAAAGCCATACCGGTATTTATCAAAAGTAATAAATTGCACCTGAATTTGCGAACCAACGGTCACCAATTAGGCATTGTTCGCTATATAGAGGGCGCAAATAGCTATAAGTAGTGGAGCGGGGCTTTAACATTTGATGCTGTACATGATTGTAGCAATACTACATCTCAATAAATCAGTTCAACTTTCCTTTTCACTTGATAAAATTGGCAGATATAATACTGTCCTTCATTATTTATAATCAATCACTCAACAGTTTGTGATTGTAACCTGCAAACTTCCAACATCATGCATGAAAATTGAGAGAATTGTCAAGTTTGGATTAAACATGTATAGGTACACCAATTACATATGTCCGAAAATAAGAAAGCAACTTAAACATATAGAAAAAATTCAGACTTATGTTGTTAGAGTACAGAGAAGCATTTCCATTCTGTTGATAGGCATGGTGTACCTTTCATTAAAGAGAAGGTTGAGTTCTGGGAAGAGGTAAAAAATAATTGGTGAGCGTTTTCATTGTTATTATGCAAGGGTGGAAGAACATCAGATTAAACATGTTCCCTGAAAAGCATCTTCAAATGCCTTCATATTCTAAATATGACATGAGACATCGTAAAAATCCAGGGTCTGATTTTTTCGCCACGTGTTCATGTAGTCCAATATACATCAATCTGTGTACAGTGCTTGTAACTTTGCCAAGATTTGGCAAAATTTCTTATCATTTTGATGATTCCAGAACCTTGCAATACACACGAATACTTATATACTAGATTATCAACCTTTTCTGATAGATTCCACACCGTTTCTTTCACAATGCAATCACATGACCAGAACTCAACTTTATCTTTAATATCATGCACAAGTTTGTTAATTTCTATACATTTTACACACTTTGTTTAACACAATGTACGTAGGTCAGCTTCACACAGATCCGATACTCTCTCTTATCCAATTTCCAATGTGTTTCAATGGTGAGGGTTTATCCCCATTTGAGTTATTTGAGTTGGCGTTTGGCGACCTGGCCCGCTTATTCTGGCTGACCCCAACCGTGACCTCACCTGACCTCTTGCGTGTCATTCTCAATGGAGGGCTGACCTCTGTCTGCTTGTCGGGTGAAGATTGGCCGTCCATGGGTTTCTCGGCGTCGTCGCTGGAGCGCCGCCCCCGGGTTGCGACACTGGTGATGGTGGTCACATGGGTGGCAGAGACTGCGCTCTGATTGGTTGATGAGGTCGTGACATCGTGAGATGAATTCTTGGCGTCTAGTTTTTCTTGAAGACGTGCCGCCTATTTTTGAACACACAAAACAGTATACTGATGAGGTCCAGAGTAGAACATTTTTTCATTCTACATTAAACCTCTTCTCTTTAACTCATATCCTGCCATGAGACTGCTAGCGCGCTATTGTTTTAGTGCTCTGTGCACGCGAGCACGCTATCGATTGATTGCCACGTTCATGCTAGCGAGCTACTGCTCGTCTGCTTTGTGCACGCTAGCAAGCATATGTAATAACAGTCACTGTTCATGCCCATTGCACCGTGCTGAGTGCTTTTGCACCGCAATTGAAAGTACCATCGCGTGCATCAGATTATCGGCTATGGATTACGCGTCTTTGTATACAACAGTCAGATTGTTGTAAAGATTTAAATAACACGCACTTGAACCAACCCTAAAATTAACTTGGCACACAGGAGATTTGTGGCTGGCACAATAGGGATTAGCACTGTGGCACTGGGTGCATTGTATGGGTGGCAGCTTAACCCTTACTGTACTGGAGGCCCCCCCCCCCCTCGACATTTTCAGAGATTGCGCCGCAACCGCTTGGAATTTTGAATTGTCGTTTCATAACTTTTTTTCCTCAAGCCTTACGCACATTTTGATACCATTTTCGTTGAAATCGGATATACCTGTAAGGCGTTACATAACAATTAGTATGCGCATGTCATCAAATAAAACAAAAACAAAATAGAAATCGCATCAAAATTTGCATAAATTATCATTATTAATTACATTAAAATAACTTTTTTGTGTTAGAAAAGAAGTTTCATATGAATAAAGAGTTTCAACATTCAAAAAGTGGAGTTTGACACGTTTTCTGTAAAATGCATAAAATTAGCGCATTTTGCATAATTAATTAGGCTAACGACAAAAATTTGCATATTCAGACAAATATAATTATACCATCTTGTTCCTTACGTAAATATCTACAAACATGCAAATTTTCGTGTTCATCGGACAATCGACGGCCGAGATCATAGGGGGGGGCCTCCCAGGCCCCCCCCCCCCCCCCCCCAGTCAGAGGGTGCTCAAAATAGCCCAGTACAGTAAGGGTTAAGAGTTAAAGGGATCCGGTAACTTTGTCTCAGATTCTGAAACAAAATCCTGGATTTAGCTCATGTTGCAATGATAATTATAAACCTTTAGGTCAGTCAGGAACCCCATGACTTTTGCAAGCCGATCATCTGTTTGATTATCAAGATATTGATGATTGGAAATCGAAATCAAACTTTGCGTTTTCCTAACGGTTTTCATAACACTACAGTCTATTGCATATCCTTATTATATGTTCATTTGCACCAAGTTCATGACCCCATACCAAAACTTTGCAATACCTTTAACATAGTAGACATATTTTGAAGGAGTAAAAATGTATGCACAAGTAGAAAGAGAGAAACATCAGCCAAAATTAATATCACAATGCATAAAATTGATATAAACTTGAAAATACTTGAATTATCTATAATATGGCATCATATTGATTTGAGGTCAATTCAATTATATCCATCATCCAATGTATATGGCATCATAATGATTTGAGGATTTACATGAACATTACTAAACACATCTTGAATATCAGAAGACAACCCTCATACACGTATACATGTGGAATCGCACAGGCATACGCATACCAGCTGGTTTTTATTGCTGTTTGGTCTAAAATCAGTTCGTCTACTACCCAATTTGTCTATTCCCATATATACACCCGGCTTGTGTAATAATAATAATATTTTATTTTTATATAGCGCTTAATACAAATGTCTCTAAGCGCTTTACAAATATACTATTACCCCGGTCATTGGATTCAGTGCTTGCCCGCACACAATGTGTGCACAATCTCCACTCCCTGGGAAGCATTCCAGCCAGGCGTTACATGACGCTCAAAAACTGTTTGACCAACAATGACGGTCGCATCCTACCGGGCACCCATTTAACACCTGGGTGGAGAGTAGCAAATGCAGGTTAATATCTTGCCAAATGATATTAGTGCTGTGTCAGGATTCGAACCCTCGACCTTCGCATCTCCAATTCAAGCGCCTTAAACCACTGGACCACGACACTCCTGCTGTCCGCATGGTCTAATAATCATTCTGTCTACTTATCATTTGGTCTAATGATCATTAAGGCTAATAGCCATTTGGTCTTATTTTCATTTGGTCTAATCTCTGATAAGTCTACTACCCATTTGTTATATTGCTGATTTAGTCAAATTTCCAGATGGTGTAATTCCCAGTTTGTCTAATGCATATTTTTGTCTACTACTACTGTTTTGTCTAATGATCATTTAATCGCGCCAAGGGAGGCGCGATAGCTCAGTCAGTAGAGCAGTGGTTTTGTAATCCGGTGACCCGGGTTCGAAACCAAGGCCATGCGCTAGTGCCCTTTGGTAAGGCATTAATCCTCATTACCAGGTCTCTCGGAGAGGACCTAAAGCCGTCGGTCCTCTGGTTGCTTACTATAACAAGCATTTATGCTTTCTTAGCAGTCAGGTAAAATAATAACCACCACTACATTACAAAATAGTATACCAGCAGGCACAGGTGACGCCAATACTTAATAATAATGGTGGTGGTTATTTTACCTGACTGCTAAGAAAGCATAAATGCGGCGGCTTTAGGTCCTCTCTGAGGAACCTGGTAATGACGATTAATGCCTTACCAAAGGGCACTAGTGTATCGACTTGGTTTCGAACCCGGGTCATTGGATTATGAGACCACTGCTCTACCGATTGAGCTATCGCTCCTCCTGATTATCAAAATAATAAATACACACCTCCTGATCGATGAACTTGAATTGCCAGGGCCACCTTGCATTGTAGAGGAACTGTCTAAGATCAAAGCGATTGTCATCTGGGCTGTAGGACTCAGCATGGCATGATGGAGTCAGGGTAGTCATCTTGTGACGGTTGATTGAGTAGGAACGGAAGAAATGCTTCACTTTGTCAGCAACCTAATAACAACAATCATGTTGATAATAATTATTGATAATAATTCAGTATATATAGCGCATAATAATAAATTCTCTATGCGCTTTACAACATTCAATTTTACAATAAATTACATGATTAATCTAAAGATTTAATTATGCATGAATTAACAGAAATACATATTCTATACAATGATGACAAAATCACATATAATATAAATGACATAAACTTATGAACACAATTATAATAGTAAGGAAATAACATTATTTGACATAAACTAGCAGATAATTACAGACTATTGGATGAACATAAATGTCTTCAGAAGTGATTTGAATGAAATGACCGTCGGGGCGTTACGAATATTGAGCCAGGGGGGGTTTGTTCCATAGGGTGGGTCCATATTAGCTGAGGGATCTTTCGCCATAGAATTGAGTATGGGTGCGAGGGACTTGTAGGAGACTTTGTTGCTGAGATCGGAGAGTGCGGGCAGGAACATATGGATGGATTATCTCACATAGATATGAAGGGGCTTTGCCATGGAGTATTTTGTATGTGAGAAGTAGAACTTTGAAGTCTATTCGTTTTTTGACAGGTAACCAGTGGAGACGAAGGAGGATGGGTGATATGTGGTCTGACCGTCGGGATTGCTCGATCATTCTGGCTACGGTGTTCTGAATGCGTTGTAGTTTGTTCACTTCTGAGTCTGGGAGGCGACATACAGTTGACAGACAGAGATTTTCCTGCGAAAATCTTGTGATACGGGAGAATTTTCTTGCGGCATTGTAGGATTCGCGGGATTTTTCGCAGGATAATTTATGACAGACAGCGAATCATCTAGATAGCTGTTTTCTAGATAATTTGCCTCTGTCTGGCACCGCCTAATCTGGAGCTGGATTTAAGGTAATATAATCACAAATAAAATAATTCCATTATCATAAATACCAACTTACTTGTGTCGGGGAACAAGACTCCTTCCATTCGTTGACTAGCTTCATGAACATGCTGTACGGTCCACAGAGACTGATCTTCCTAAGACGTCCAAAGATTGATAACTCATTGTACGTCATTCCCATGTCAACCTGAAAATGTTGTAATGAAATGTAATAAAGATATAGACCAGGGGGGTGTTTCACAAAAATCCTAAGTCGAACTTAACTCTAAGTTGGACTTAACAATTATGGAGAGCCATTTGTAGCCTTAAAATTGAATATTTCCAAAAGAAAAAATTGAAGTATTTTAGACTTTTCATGATTTCACATCAAAAAAATGAAATCTCCTTGTTAAAAGAAAATATGAATGATTTGAATCAACATTTTATGCCTTTAGAAATAACTTTTACAATTTTGTTTCAATGATGCTTACGGCTTTCCATAATTGTTAAGTCCAACTTATCTTTGAAAACGCCCCCATCTCAAAAAAAGAAATTGAAGCTCTTATTTAATACCAATCATGTGAAAGGTTATGTTTTGACGAATATGTGATGATACAAATTTTGCCGGGAAACCGCCAACTACACTGTACATGTAATTGATATATCTGGTAAATTATTATATCTATTTGGACCTGATAGATAAAACGAATGTGTCGCGCACGTGTGGGGGTAGTCCCATATACATCTTTCTTGTACAGTGCTTGTAACTTAACCAAGACTGGGCCAAATTTCTTATAACTTTGATGATCCCAGAACCTTGCAGTACACACCAATACTTATATGCTAGATGATCTACCTTTTCTAATCGATTCCACGTTTCTTTCACAATGCAATCGCATGACCAGAACTGGTCTATACCTTTAAAGACACACAAAAGTGGGCTCTCATGGGGTATTCAACACCATTTCGGGTGATTACCAAATAACTAACAGGTGTTGTCAATCACCAGAATTAGCAGTCAATTTTATGTAATGCTATGCCTTTTCCCCATATGGTGTTGTGGTCGAGTGGATACGTCGCCGGACTGTCAATCACAAGGTCTGCAGTTCGAGTCCCGCCGCTGCACTAATGTCCTTTGGCAAGACATTGATCTACATTTGCCACACTCCACCCAGGTAAAGTAAAAGGGTACCTGGTAGGAATTTATTCCTTGAAACGCAGCGCGCGTAACAGCTGCACTGCTAAAGCCAGGGTAATTATGCTGCATTATTGTAGAGCGCTTAGAGACTTCTGACAAAGTAAGTGTTAGGCGCTATATAAGCACTGTAATTATTATTATTATTATCTGACATTTGCATCATTTGAAGACTACCTTCTAGGCAAATTTTTTTTAACGCATTTTGAAAACTTGTAACGGTCGATACAATTCAACATAGAGGCAATTATCAGTTCTAATCTTTTAAGAAGATTTTAGTTGGTATTATCTCTTGTTTACTGATCACCGCAAAAATTTGCATACATGTCAAGTGAAGTGTATTGAATACTATGGTAATTTCAATTTTTTTGAAAAATTCACTCATTTGCATATTTATGGTAATTTATGCAAACAAGGTCATAACATTCACATTTTTGCCCATAAATCATACATTATTCATATTTAATCATTCTTTTTCACTACATCTATTTGTTAGAGTACCATTTGGAATAACAATACAACACAAAAAATTGAAAGAGCCAGGTTATTCCTTATGTTAACTCTTGTTTTGATAATTTCTTATGTATTTTATTGTTTTTGTTTTTTATTTCATTTATATCTACAATTCAACTCTTATGACCCCAAAACAAACACCTAAACTTTAAACAAGACTAAATAACCAATGTTTTATCTCTTTTTAGGAAAAAATTTAGGTGTAATTTTCATACGTTTCGTACACAAATCACAAAAAATGAGCGATTTTCGGGCTGACATGCAAAGACAAAAAGTCATGTGACTTTGTAACTATCAGCCGATTTCCGAAAAAATTGTTTTAAAAGATGCGTAAGACTCGAAAGAAAAAAGTCATGAAAGGAAAATTTTATATCTGCCGCGGTTTCGGAGTAGTTGCGAAATTTCTACAGAGGGGGGGTCAAATTGACCCCCCCCCCCCCCCAGTTAACGTAGGGTTAAAGGCCGTCTGTACAAGTGTGGACAGGAGGGATTAGACCACCCAGCAAGGTCACTGACAAGTGGTTATCTCATCATATCAGCTCTCAATTAACATAAGAAAAAGAGGATCATGGGGGACCAACAGGCACCGATTAGGCATTGTTTGCTATATAGAGGGCGCAAGTAGCTACAAGTAGTACAGTACTTTTGCTATTGCAGCCCCTAAATTATGGAACAGTTTACCAATTATTATTCGTCAACCCCCATTTGTAGAGTCTTTTAAGACAAGTTTGAAGTATTTTTTGTTTAATAGTAATTTATAGGGCAGTTTTAATTATCTGTAATGTTATTATTAGAATTATGTATTATTAATGCTGTATTTTTATTAAACGTTGTACCTAACTTGTACATGTATGTTCAGCGCTTAGAAATATTGTATTAAGCGCTTTATAAATGTAATTTATTATTATTATTTTTATTATTATAGTGGGGCTTTAAAAGAATCTCACCTCGTCTGTTTGTGATACTTTGCCTGCCTCTAGTGGCTCCAGTTCAGCAGTGGGGGGAGCATCCATTATCCTGCAGATAAATGAAATGAAAAAGAGAGGCACAATTATATAACAAATAATAAGATGCAACCTTTCATATTCTTTTTCATTTTTTTTTAGCAGATGTTTCTGCATTTATTGATAAATCAAATATAAAACATTCAAATAACAATAATAGTATATATAATATCATTGATTTACATAAAGAGTGACATATGAAAATACACACACATTAAAAAATGCATATATGTATATATAATTGAAAACGTGAAAGTATAGAGGTAAGTAAAAGAATCAAGATAAATGCAGAAGCCAACAATCAAAAGCATGAATGCTTGAGTCGATATACAGTCACTATGAACATGACGGACAAAGAAAGTGGACAAAATATACAGTTCCTCATTCTACCCTCAACAATTGCTATGGTAGACAAAGGAAAATCCCTTCACTGCTATTATGTAAAAAATGTGTAGAACAGGTGAATATGCATGTCATACCTGTTCTACTGATTTTTACATAATAGCAGTGAAGGGATGTTCCTTTATCTATCATAGCAATTGTTGAGGGTAGAATGAGGAACTGTATATTTTGTCCGCTTTCTTTGTCCGTCTTGTTCATAGTGAGTTGACAACTAAATTATTCATACCCTTACCATTTCTGGTAATTGTATAAGTATGTACAAAAATTGATTTCTCCTGTTTAATGTTTCTTGAGATGCCACATATTGAAGCTTGCTGTAAAAGTATTCAACAAACGCCCTACTACAACCACCCCTCCTTTCATTCTTGAGTTTAATACGAAAAACACACACAAAAAAAAAAAATCGAATTTAAAGACCGTCAATACTATTGGGTCAGAAGGGATTAGACCACCCAGCCAGGTCACTGACAGGTGGCTATCTCATCAACTCAGCTCTCAACAAACATAAGAAAAAGGGGATCATGGGGGACCAACAGGCACCGATTGGGGAAGTTTTCTATATAGAGGGAGCAGGTAGCAACAAGTAGGACAGTGGGGCTTTAAAGGGGTATGAACAATGCAGATGTGAACTTTATATTATGGCAATGCACGTCATTTCTAAACATGGTTTGTCATTCACAGTTCTGTCAATTAGTATACCAATACTAACCCAAAAGGCATCAGATTATGATATGACACACAATAGAACTGGATGATTCTGTTATGTGTGTGTGTGTGTATTGGGTTTTTACAGACGTGTATCAATCAGATATGATTATTTATGTCTGGGGATCGATCTTTAAACGTCACCATCCGAAAGACGTCACTCAGTTTCAAACCTGCATCCTTGGCTGAATCAGCTTGTAACTTCCACTGTTAGCTGGATTACAGGCGCACGCCACAACGCCTAGTTATTCATTCCCTGTCTTCATTTAAAACAAGGCAAACTACAAGAGTTGTCTCGCCCTCATCTTGCAATGCAAGTGAGAACGCAATACGCATTTAAAGGGAACCAAAACTTTCATACAAAGTTACTTTTATTGTAAAATTTAAGATATTTGTATGTAATCAGTGAAAATTTGAACAAAATGGGGCAAGGAATAAGTAAGTTAAAGCTTTTTTAAATGACTACTGGTAGTCACTAGAGGGCAATATTAAATTTGATGACATCATTTGTGGACAATTCTCCATGCCTTTTGTACATCAAATTTCATAATTCTTTTGTTTTCTTCGTATTTATTTGTGTTCTTGATCCGACTTCATAACATGTTAGTAGAATATCATTTTGCATTCTATACCTTGCTTTCAGGGGAGTAGATTATCTCAATCACAAGAAAGAAGGAAAAACATGAAATTTGATGTACAAAAGGCATTCTTCTGCTACTTCTCTTTTACTAAAAATGGGCAGGGGAGGGTTCAATTTGCACCCATCACACACGCCCACTCCTGGCAGTCCTCAATTTCTGAAGCAGCTAGGCTTTAATACATGTATTAAATAAACAATATCTGGGGGGTGTTTCACAAAGATCCTAAGTTGAACTTATCTCTTAGTTGGACTTAACAATTATGGAAAGCCGTTCGGATCTTTGAAAATATTTTGTAAAAGTTATATAAAAGGTTGGTTCAAATCATTCATATTTTCTATTATCACTGACCGGGGTAATAGTATATTTGTAAAGCGCTTAGAGACATTTGTATTATGCGCTATATAAAAACTAAATATTATTATTATTATATATTTCATTTTCTTGATGTGGAATTTATGAAAAGTCTAAAATACTTATTTTTTTGCTTATGAATATATGTTATTTTAAGGCTACAAGTGGCTCTCCATAATTTTTAAGTCCAACTTGAGAGTCAAGTTTGACTTAGGATCTTTGTGAAACACCCCCTTGATCTGGCAATCACATCATAATCACCCTTGCAGTGCAGGCAAGTTGAATTTCTTCATGGCATAGATGATGAAACTTCTCAGGTCAGTCTTGCTTATACCACCTATGGGATTGAGGTCAGCACTGGAACAGTCGTATTTCGTGAAGTACCCTCTCAGACTGCAAAAAGGAAGATACGATGAATTGATTGTAACCAACAGGGACAAAGCCAATTTATATTCATTCATATTTTGGTAATCATGTTTTATATGGAGTTTGAAACCATTTAGACACTTCTCAAACTAGCGTTTAAAATGAAAGTCATATCAACTATCCCTACTGACAACCCATACAACTGTATGTAATATAGCTGTATATTAATTTATGAATACATTTAATAATTCAAGAACATAACTAAAACAATATAAAACTGTAACAGCTAACAAATTTCTCACAATACAATTTTTCCCAATGTGTTCTCAAGCAATAGAGGTCTCCATCTTGGACCTACATGTACATATCCACCACTCTAGCCCCTAATCTATTAGGCTTTAGACCTATCGTTGGAACTACTCTGTATCTCTCGTAAGATAAGTTTTGCACAAGACCAGTAGGTCCCAGGTCTATTCTAGACCTTCATGTCAATATCCACCATTACATTCAATCATCTATTAGGCCTAAGTTCCCTCTTTAAAAAAAAATGAGTAAAATATAGATAGATCTACCTCTCATCACCATTAGCTGTTCCCAGGACCCAGCAAACCACCGATTCTCCATTGGACACATACACTACGCCATCGATTCCAACTTATCATCTAGGTCTTACAGGTAGTCCTAGACCCATACAGTGATATTTGGACCTACCTCTCATCTAAATTAGCTGTTCCCAGAACCAGCAAACCACCGATTCTACATTGGACGCATAGACTACGCCATCCATTTCAATTTGTCATCTACATGTAGGTCTTACAGGTAGTCCTAACTCCTAGACCAATACAGTGATATTTAGACCTACCTCTCATCTACATTAGCTGTTCCCAGGACCAGCAAACCACTGATTCTACGTTGGACTCATAGACTACGCAGAGATGCCAACCTTCTTTAACAAAAAAAAGTATTTTTGGACAAAAAACAGTATTTTTGAAAAAATCTCTCAACTTAACATATCGCCCAATCGAGCAGCTTAAAAAACCTGGCAGTACCACGTATACGTACCCGGATCGGAGCGCGACGTGCATACATTACACTTCGGTTGTTCGCAATGTGCGCAGTTTGGGGCCCGTATCACCTTCCTGCTTGCATCGTTTGAAGATGTAGGTGCATAATACACTTACGACACAAAGCCCATGATCAGAAATTAAGAAAAACGTCACTAACAAAATTTAAAATAAATAAATTACAAAATAAAATTTAAAAAAAATAAAAAAATAAAAAAACGTACTGGCCGTATTCATAGCGAAAAAACGGAACAAATACGGCAAAAACAGAACAGTTGGCATCTCTGACTACGCCATCCATTCCAACTCATCTACATGTAGGTCTTACAAGTAGTCCAAACTCCTAGACCTATACAGTGATATTTGGACCTACCTCTCATCTACATTAGCTGAAGCCAGGACCAGCAAACCACCGATTCTACATTGGACGCATAGACAACGCCATCCATTTCAATTTATCATCTAGGTCTTACAGGTAGTCCTAAACCCATACAGTGATATTTGGACCTACCTCTCATCTACATAAGCTGTTCCCAGGATCAGCAAACCACCGATTCTACATTGGACTCATAGATTACACCATCCATTCCAACTCATCTACATGTAGGTCTTACCAGAAGTCCAAACTCCTAGACCTATACAGTGATATTTGGACCTACCTCTCATCTACATTAGCTGAAGCCAGGACCAGCAAGCCACCGGGTCTATCCAAGCTCCATAGTGAGAGCTGAGCAAACAGGTAGGACAAGACCATCCGAGTTCTGGCCTGTCATGGTGGAAAAAGGGAAGATGCAGAATGGAAAATACTTCATGCGAAATCAAATTAAATCATTTCCTCTTCTTCTTCTTCCATTTTGAGTGTTAGACTGTTCCAAAGGTACCTTGTGTGGGTAATTCTTACTATGCCCTCACTGCAGTGCATTATTTGTATAATACTGGGGTGTGTGCAGGTGGACCCCTACTCTTCTACGAATAGGGCAGTGGGTTCTTAACATGCAAAGGTAGTGACTCTTCTCTACAAGGGGCCTCCATTTAACATCCTATCCGAGGGGCAGAGTGTTTTCCACTTAACATAACTGGAGAGGGGCACGTTAACACACAACGCAGGCTTCAGTCATCCGTCTGGGTGGGATTCGAACCCGGGATATTTGGTTCGACAGGCAGACGCTTTACCGACTGAGCCAACTCACCTCCTCCCAGGAACTGGAAGTTCCATGTATGGTAGAGTAACCATAGTTTGAGCATGAGCTAAATTTTTGCACAGTTCCATATCTCCCACAAAAATGTAAGATCTCGAAAATCTGATAACACCAATAGAAAGAGGAAATGAAAATTACCCAGAGTGAAATGTTTCTTTAGAATTGGGTGTCAAATTATGAAAATATTGAGAAAAGATCCATGCAATACGATTACCTGAATGTTCTGTAAAGCAAGGTTTTCTCTTTGAGAGCCTCCCGAAGCTTTGAATTTAGGTTGGGTACCAGATGCCTTCTCAAAGATGCCTACGGAGGCCGTAACAGCATCGTCTATGTTGATAGACTTATGGTGGCTACAAAGGTCAAATGCAAAACAATATCTCTTAACACATATATAGTTATATTTAATATATACTTAAATACTAATACCCTTATCAGGTTTTGTGATTGTTTAAGTTTGTGAAACATTGCTTTGTCCTGATGTATGTTTCTTGTGAATGTGACATATAAAAGCTTACTTCTAAAATGATTCAATAAAGGACCTAATTCAACCAGTCCACCTTTCATTCTTGATTTACAACGAAAAAATTACGAGGGGCGTGAATAATTGAGTTGTTAACTGTATAATATCTATGGTGATAGACTTCTAGTGGCAAGAAAGGTACGAAGCAGAACAATATATCTTAATCTATTGATATCATCTATGGTATAGTCTTATGGTGGCTATAAATGTAAAATGCATAAAACAATATCTTTTAGCACACATCATATCATCTATGGTGATAATACTTATGGTGGCTACAAAGGTGAAAAGCAAAATCAATATCTGTTATTACGTCAAGTACATCATCTATATACATTGCATGTCAATAAGACACAATCGATAATAAATGAGACTTGTCGGATTTATTATTCGGCTCATTGTGACTTAACAGAGTACAGTGAACAAGTTCCAAAACAAGAATTATTCATTTTACAAAATGGGTCTCCAAAATGAACATAAAGTGGAGAAACAAGCAAAAACCCTAATCAACATGCCAAGAATAGCAGTCATTGCCAGTCGGGGCTATCATTTGAACACAACACCACAGTGTAAGCAGCCTAACAGTGCAATGCACGTTTCAATGCGCATATCTAAATCCATGCCATTTGAAATTGCGTGCATTCCATCGCGTCTTAATTTTGTACTCGCCAGAGATACGCATATGCACATCTTAGCATTGCATTATAAACGGTCACTTTTATTATTATTATTATTATCCTTTTCTTGATGGGACTTTGTTTGCACTGTAGGCGCGGTAGGAAAGAATGAGGCATGGTCACATGGTGCCATTTGACCAATTAGATTGCCTTCATGCTAGAACCTGTTCATTCATAAAAATCCATGAAGTTTTTCCCAAACTGGCAAATTTTATTTTGAGTGGAGGTGCTTTCCGGCCCCCCACTCAATGTTATTTAGAGTACGCATATGCATGTTCCCTCCTTTTGAAAACACCCCCCTAAGTCTAGTGTGTAAAGTCAATACGGGCCAGATTTTTGTGTACTACGAGCCGGACTTTGGTGCATGAAAAGTACCCCTTTACCGCACATTTCGGGAACATGTATGCGGTCCCTCCGACCCCGGAGTGGGGATCCGGGAGGTGCTTACCTTCCGATCTGACGGGCAAGGTCTTCTGCCCTCTGTCGTGTCTCGCTCGATGAGTTGACCGTTCCCATGTAACAGGTCACCAGGACTCGACCGCATAGCTCCCTAGGGTCAGAGGGCGTGTACTCAGGGTCATGGGTCAATGACCTCACATCTGCAAGCACCTGTTCATCTGTCAAAATATTATTCGGTTATGATTTTCAACCTGCTAGAATATTTTCCGTCTCAAATACTGCTGCCTGGTTTTGAATGGCAGCTCTATGCACTTGGCAATGCTAGGATACTGTATAAATCGAAGATTTCGTGAAAAAAGAGGTTTCAGATGTTTCGAGCTTCAAGCAAGTCATGGAAAGACGAAACCTCAACCCCCCCCCCCCCTAATTAAAAAAATGGATTTAAATCGATTTCAGGGACTGTCTTTTTTAGGAGAAAAAAAATTATGATAAAAAATAAAATATATAAGATAATATTTTTTAAATAAATAAAAAAATTAGGAAAAAATCAGGGGAAAGACAATAATTTAATTTAATTTAATTTAATATTTAATTTTTATATAGTGCTTAATACAAATGTCTCTAAGCGCTTTACAAATATACTATTACCCCGGTCATTGGATTCAGTGCTTGCCCGCACAATCTGGAAATTATCAGGCCTGGGGGGCGTTTCACAAAACTTGTCATCAGTGACAAATGAAATTTGTCGTTATAAGCTACTGAAATCCTTGCTTCTGATTGGTTATCAGCAGATTTGTTACTGATTTTTGTCATTTGTCATTGAAAAAGGGCTTTGTGAAACGGGTCCCTGAAATTGATTGTTCTTACCTCCTTCCAAAACAGCCTGGCAAACGAGTCTACACATAGAATGAACGATACAAGCAACAGATGAGCTATCTATACCACCACTCAGAGGAATGAAGAAACCGCCCTGTCAACAGAAGAAAAGGTACTTGTTTGTAACACAAAAATTCATTGACCTTGGTTTTTTTTTAAGAAAATACATAGTTGACAAAAGTTGAAGGAATTCAAATCAAATAATTAGTTATGGGATGGTCTAGTGTTATGTTTAATTGTAGAGGTGTTTGTGTAGTAGATAAGTCACAGGACTGTAGATCATGAGGTATAGGGTTCAAATCCCTGGCCAGCCTGTCACTAACATTCTTTGGCAAGTCGTTAATCTACATTTGCCACTCTCTACCCAGGTGTGTAAATGGGTACCTGGTAGTATGCGAACATTACTGTAGTTTGCTCAGCATTGTGAGCATCCGTAAAAAGATGCCTGGCTGAAATGCACCCAGGGAGTGGAGAATGTGCAGAAAAACCTGAATCCAATGACCGGGGTAATAATATATCTGTAAAGTGCTTCTAAGAGACATCGTCGATGTATTAAGCGCTATATTATTATCACTATATTTCTACCCTAAAGATTTTTTTTTAGGGGGATGGTCTTTTGTTATGACAAGTACATGTACATGAACGGTCATTCCTTAAAGTTAAGGCAAAAATAATGATGGTTTCCATGTAACGCAGTATGAGATCTTCTACTACGCATGGAAGATAAAATAATCTGTTGAAGATTTGTATGCAATGAATATATATATAGTAGTGCCCTGCCAGAATCATTCCTGTTTCAGTTGCTTTTCTTCAAAATCTTTGCTTAATAAACATTTCTCATTTCACCAGCGTTACATGGACACCATATACATATGACATTACATAAACTTTGGGTCCATAATATTGATTCACCATGAAGCTTGAGTACTTCTCAAGTTAGTCGCCTATGTTTTTTATGCAAAACTCAATTTGAGCAAACAGTGTTACAGTTGAAAGGAAACATAGTTTTTCATTTCTGATATGTCACAAAAATTGCCCCAACTTCATGGAATGACATCACACCTTTGCAATCAAGGGGTTCCCTTCTTCTTCTTCTTCTTCAAGATAATCTACCTCCTTCAATACTGAAGATTGTTGCAGATGCCGTATATATTTGGCCTGATTAGGGTGTGCAGGTGGACCACTCCACCGGGGTTCAACAGGCAGACGCTTTACCGAATGTGCCAACTCGCCTCCTTGTCACATTGTCACATTTCAACAATATAGAGGAATTATTTTGACATAGTGCAATAAAAACTAAAGTCTTGCCAGGTTCATGTATTTATGACCTCAGAACAGCAAAAGGTGTACCAATGATCTAATGACCTCTTACACAGGTGGCAGGAGGGTACATCCAGAGATGCCAACCTCTTGACACAAAAAACAGACTGAGTATCCTAAAAAATCAGATTTTCACGAACAATTTCAGAAAACAGGTTTTGTTGGGGTTGCTGGGGTTTACTTGTACATGTTTCTATGCGTTTCTGCTATTTTTATTTTTATTTTTATTTATTTTTTAAAGATGAAAAATTGTATTTTAAGATTTTAAGATCGTATTTCACTCTTATTATCGTACTAAATACGATTTAATTGTACTGGTTGGCATCTCTGTACATCTATCAAACTACAAATCTTCAATCTCAGTCACAGACAAAGTCATCCAATGAATGGCCTCACCTGCCTACTTCTTCTAAGATAATCCCATAACCAGCAGGCTGGAGACAAGGCTATCTCCTCTTCCGGTGTATACATCTTGAAATTGTCCCGGACTGGAGGAGTCGCTTCTGCGTCTCTGTCGTTGGAGATCGAAAAGTCGACTTGAATACGAGGGAAAGCCTCCGACCGTGTGGCCTGCATTTGTAGAATAAAAACATTTCATAATTTTTTTACAGTAAATAACAAGAATGATGATTTATACTAGAATAAAAATTCATTTCAATATTATCAGTGTCGACTTGAATACGAGGGAAAGCCTCTGACCGTGTAGCCTGCATTTATAGAATAAAAACATCATGAAATTAAAAGTAAATAACAAGAATGATTTAATACTAGAATAAATAATCATTTTAACATTATCAGTGTAGATGATAAATTAACTGCAATATAAAAAAAATAAATTAATAATTGATTGCCTAACAACAATACAAGAATATGTTACTTTTGACATGTACCTAAAGATATATAGAAGCACCAAAGAAAATGTTGTTGTCATTCAATTATTGCATGGGCAAATTATTCTAAATGTTTAATACAAAGCACTTTCATTTTGAAACACATGTAAGTGTACCCATTATAGCCCCTCGTAACACCATCTCACATTCCTTATAAGTGCAATAGGAATCTAAAGGCAGTGCGATTCCCAGGTTACTTTACAATATCGAGGGTTCAGTGACACAAAGACGTAACTCCATATTTTGCCCAAATGAGTATGTGATATCAAAATGTTCAGAAAAATGTGGGCTTTCCAGGAAACACAAAGACTTAACTCCACCCAACACCCCATTGAAGTCAATGGCTAGTGAAACATAGAGTTAGCTCGTTAGGCCCAAGTGCTCAGTGACAGATAAACCACTTTTTCTCAAAATGGCCAAAATGGAGTTACGTCTTTGTGTCACTGACCCCTTCATATATATATCCTTGGGAAACCACTTTCAAGGGAAACCAACAGATGTGGTGTTTATAGACAGGTTGTCTTTCTAATGCTATACAGGTGGTCTGTAAAACAGGTTTGACTGTGATTGCAACAATTCAATCAAATAGACTCACGGCCATGGACGAACTGGATGCCTGCGCTCTGTATGACCTTACATCTTCGAGGTCAAGGGTCGCTGTTGTCACTTCCTGTATGTAAAACAATAACACTTGTTCAGACCTACATCCCTCAGGAGCTACAGTAGCTACAAGAGCTCATTTAGGCATACCAATCTACATTAAATCTTTGTTTTTCAACTAGAAACTCTTAGTTCTGAGAAAGTTTGTGCATTCTAGCATGCTTTGGAATGAACTCACAGACTGTGATTATCAAGATATTTGTGATTGGAAATCAAAATTTCATTTTTTGTTTTCCCAACGGTTTTTATAACTCTACAATCTATTGGGGAAAATGAGTATGGTAAAACCGGTCACTCAAAGATTTTTACTTTTTTTGAGGCACTTCAAGATCACTTTGAAGCGCAATTATGTTAGGGCTTCAACATTACACCCTATCGCAGACACTGATAACACCTAGGGCCAGGCATCTCAGATTTAACATTGTTAAACGATGCCTTTAAGCTGTAGTATGGGAGACACGCCCACAACGAGGAAATAAACATGAATATGCATGAGCGCCCTTGCATGCATACATAAATAAGGTCAACATACAACATCAGTGAGTGCAAACTCCTCCCCCCTGACGACCACGTCTCCGTTTACAGCTATCATAGAACCACCATAGTAGTAGACCCTTTCTCCATCACAGCCTCGCAGGTTGGAATACATGTAGATACCACCACACTGTCAAAGAGGAAAACAGATAATAATTAAATGATAATTTGAAGGTTTTAAAGGCGATTTACAGGTAGAATGTACTAAGTTTTCTTTCTGTAATACATGTACCTTTGCAGCTTGGTATAACTGCAGATGCGACCACATTGTTAAGAAAAGAAACCAGAACGTCAATGATGTAGCGTTCATCCGCATCTCGCAACAACAAATATCGTAAATTTTATGTGGTACACTTTTGAACTGGTCAAAAAACAAAAAGCGTTCTGAACATTTAATTTTCAACCTCTCTTTTCTCCTCTTTTTAATCCACAAATCAAGTGTTTTCTGTGAGGGATCAAATTTGCAAATAATCATCCTAATATTTTGAACAAAACTTTAAAAATGAAATGAAGGAGAAGAAGCATTTTTTGTTATTTATGGAATAAATTTGAATAAATTACCATTAATAATCAATGGAGAACAATTTCAAAGTTCTGCATAGAGGTATTGTGTACCAAAGTTAGCTCTACGATATAAAGCAAATCAAATCAAAATCGGTCTAAATATGAAGGAGAAGAAGCACTTTTTGTGATTTTGTTATTATTTATGAATAAATTTGCATAAAGTACCATAAATAATCAATGGAGCAAAATCTCAAAATTCTGTGTAGAAGTTTAGTGTTCCAAATTTAGCTCTACCAGATAAGGCAAACCAAATCAAAATCGGTCAAGAAATTAGGGAGAAGAAGCAATTTTTGTTATTTTTGGAATAAATTTGCATAAATTACCATAATTAATTAATGGAGAACAATTTCCGTAATTTGGAGAAAAAATAATAATAATTCCCGCAAAAAAAATTGTGGTTGGTACATTTAGCTCTGGAACCCCCATTGTGTAATCAATATTGTTTAAATTATAAAAATCAATATGTATTTCACAACCTCACCCAGTTTTTAGGCAAAAAATGTGAATCTGTAATCTCTCACCTTCAGGGTTGCATTCTTAATAAGATCAACAAGACGATGCCCTTTCCTGAGGTGATGTAAGCTGCCGCTGCCGTTAGTAACGATCTCTACACCATCCAGACTCATCGCTATATGAGGACTAGGTGGGTGGGAGAAGAAAAAAACAATAATTCAGGTCATTATCATCTTCATCATTAGTATTTTCAGTAGTAGCAGTAGTAGTAGAAGTAGTAGTAGAAGTAGAAGTAGTAGTCGAAGTAGAAGTAGTAGTAGTAGTAGAAGTAGTAGGAGTAGTAGTAGTAGTAGTAGAAGTAGTAGGAGTAGTAGTAGTAGTAGTAGAAGTAGTAGTAGAAGTAGTAGTAGAAGTAGAAGTAGAAGTAGTAGTAGTAGTAGTAGTAGAAGTAGCAGTAGCAGTATTAGCGGTAGTAGAAGTAGTAGTAGCAGTGGTAGTAGTGTTAATAGTGGTAATAGGGGTAGTAGTGGTTGTAGTAGCAGTAGTGGTAGTAGTACTAGTACTTGCAGGGGGACTAGTAGTAGGATAAGTAGTAGTAGTAGCAGAAGTCGAAGCAGAAGGAGCAGTAGTAGAAGTAGAAGTAGAAGTAGAAGTAGAAGTAGTAGTCGAAGTAGTAGTAGAGGTAGTAGTAGCGGTAGTAGGAGTAGTAGTGTAGTAGTATTAGTGGTGGGAGTGGTGTCGGTGGAGGTGGTAAAAGTAGTATGAGGAGGGGGAAGAAGAACAGAATGGCAAGAAGTAGTAGTAGTAGTAGTAGTTCATATTTTTCTTACTATTATTATTGCCACCCCCCAAAACAAATCAAACAAAAAAGAAAGAAAAAGTAAGAAGGTCGGTTGTAAAAAAAAACTGTCTTCTTGACATTGCCTTACCTGTTTGCAGTCCATAACCCCTCACACACCTCTGTGCCGACACATGTATCACGTGTAGCTATCACAGCATCTCCTATTGGAACCGTTATCTAATGCATACAAAACAAGCAGAAGACGGAGATCAAATGAGAATTTATAAAGTGCTGTTCCGTTTTAATAGCAGAGTGCTAAATGCACTGTAAATAATTAAGAAGGAACAGTATATTTTCAATATCATACAGAATACCTGAAGAATATAATTTATAAGTGATATACTTACAATAAAATCTGCAAACAAAAACTTTAGAGAAAGATGCATTACACAAAATATCCATGTATGGTATCCTACAATGTGGACATTGACATCAAATCAATCAAATGAAGTTAGGAAAAGATGAGATTCCAGTAAAGACTTGATATGTCTAAGTTGTTTCAAGGACAGGATACATTTTAAGCGCTAAGTTAATCACAAGTTGTTCTTCAAACTGACCACAATATTTGTCTTTTATTGCTACATTATTGTAATAAAATGTATTGTCTCTAAACTCAATATCTACATGTATGACTACAACCTTTGTCAAAAAGTTGGGGGAAATGCAAACTTTGATAGAAAAATAATGATTTTGAACCTCTCAATGTGTTGCCAATCAAAGGATTTTAAAGCTTTTATTCCTTTTATGCTCTGGCTTTAAACGCGGTATGATTATGCAGGAAAAATGGATGCACTGAGAGTGTGCAGAAATTTATCCTCTTTCTACTCACTTATGTGGGCCCAGTTGCAAAACACTTACCATTAATGGTAACTTCTATGGAAACCTTGATTTGATTGGCTGTTGAGTAATGTTGCCATGGTAGTAAATATTGATGGCAAAAATTACCAACCCATTCTATTCGAAAAATAGACTTTTTATTTTAGTCTAAAAAAATTGACTGATTTTCATTAAAATGGGTGCTTAAAATGTTGATAATTGTACTCCTCTTGTTTCAATTTTCAAAAATAAATTTAAAAAAGTAATCACAAAGTGCGGCAGCTTTATTGTATTGCCCAAGATATTGAATTGCAAGCTCGTCTTCTGCCGAACCTGCCAGAGCACGCTGCCAAGGTTTGGCTTCTGCCGAACCTGACAGAGCACGCTGCCAAGGTTTGGCTTCTGCCGAACCTGCTAGAGTAGGCCATCAAAGTTCGGCTGCTGCCAAACCTGCCAGAGCACGCTGCCAAGGTTCGGCTTCTGCCGAACCTGCCAGAGTAGGCCGTCAAAGTTCGGCTTCTGCCGAACCTGCCAGAGCATGGCGCCAAAGTTCGGCTTCTGCCGAACCTGCCAGAGCAGGCCGTTAAAGTTCGGCTTCTGCCGAACCTGCCAGAGCATGCCGCTAAAGTTCGGCTTCTGCCGAACCTGCCAGAGCATCCTGCCAAGGTTCGGCTTTTGTCGAACCTGCCAGAGCAGGCCGTTAAAGTTCGGCTTCTGTCGAACCTGCCAGAGCATGCCGTTAAAGTTCGGCTTCTGCCGAACCTGCCAGAGCATCCTGCCAAGGTTCGGCTTTTGCCGAACCTGCCAGAGCAGCCCGTCAAAGTTCTGCTTCTGCTGAAGCTGCCAGAGCACGCTGCCAAGGTTTAAACAAACAAAGGACACAAGGTTTCAAATTGAAAAAAGGACCAAAAGTGTGTCAAGTTGCATTTTACACATTCCTACATGGGCATTCATAGAGCATCATTCTTTCAGAGGAAGAGAGCTGCCTCTCATCTTCCAAATTCAAGAACAGAAAAATGTCTCAAACAAGTACATTTGAAGCAGATCAGAGTTGATGGAATTTGTTTGACCCATGTCTACACCAAGAGAGATATACAATGAATACCTCCAGGACAAGCCACAAGGCAGAGTTATTTTATCCCACTGTTGGGCAAGCTGAATTCTACAAGCTGTGGACGCAATTATTCTTCTGGCACGTAAACATGAAAAAGGCGAGTATGATTTTGAATCAATTTTTCATTAAGATATTGATTTTTAGGTCTACATACATACAAGAGAGCTACAGATTTTTGTGAGTGTTTGCCCTTTTAAATTGTCTACATGCACGTCGATCCTATATATTTCATGCAATTTTGAATGTTAACTTTAATACTTTGGAAGATCTGCACTATGTTCTTCTCTCAGCTCTTCTGTCAAGAAATTGAATTACTCAAGTTACTTACAAAAATCACATGCAGTACCAATTTCCCCCATAAACAGCCATCTGCACTGTACTTTTATGTCCAACACACATTACAAATGACAGCTACCAATGCCCCAATGTGTATGGCATGTCTTCATGTGGAAAACGTGAACCCAGGGGTCGGACAGGTCAGGGGTAACCTAAACATTGCTGGACCAGCTAGAAGTGCCCATTGAATACATGCACATTGCGAATAGGCATAGTGTTGCACAAGCCCATCAGGTCATCTTAAAGGGGCAAATACAATATAAACAGAAATAATCATTAATGTACATGGATGTTATTTTGCCCCTACAGTCAATACAGACATCTATGTTCATACATTCAGTAGACAATTCCTTTCCAAGTTAATATCAAGTAGAAAAATATAATTTCAGGACAGATGCCTGATATCATTTGTTACTTCCTACCTTCACACATGGCCATAAAAATTATATGTCTTTAGTATAAATGCAGTGCATGCCTTTGATTTCCCCAGGATTGAAAGGAAGTAGTACTATATACAAGAAACGAGATGATGCGAGGAGGAATATGGGAAAAAATACTATCATAGATGGCATGATTGGATCAGTCCAAAACTAATCTACCTAATAAAGCGAGTGAGTTTGACATTAAAAAACCCTCTTATGAAGATGCTACATTAAAGTTTAAAGGGAAATCCTACCTTAATTTATAGCAACTTGCTCTGGGGAAAAGCAAATAATCATAGGAGCAGATTGGTGAAATTTTCAACAAAATCGTACAAATAATACAATAGCTATGAATTTCTGAAAGTTGTAAATTTAATGAATGCAATCACTTTACATATGGAAGTTTCAAATTGGCTGGATCAGTAATGCCACTATGACATAGTGCCAATATAACCCTGTCATGACTAAAATCGAATTTTTTAGAATATATGATAGAGAGATTTCTTGTTTATTGGAGGACCCCTAACATCATACATGTATATGCAATCCATATATATTTTGAATATTACCCAGAGTGAAAAGGTGTTAAGGAGAACACTGAAAATTAATGATATTTTAGCGTACAACAAATTGGAGAGTTTTCAGGGAATACGTCACAGTCGAATGACTATAGTTTGCCAATTTGAAATTCCCTTATGTGTAGTGATTACAACTTTTTAAAATCATAACTTTTTTTTATTCTTTGTCTAATTTCCGTCAAATTTTCACCAATCTACTATAATTTGTCTATACTTTCCCTCAGAACAACTTTCTGTTTTTTAACCCCAATTCAACATAAAATAACATAATTCTTGAAAAAACTGAAGCTGCATGCCCATCAGCTCACTCTGTAACAAGAGGTGCTCACTCTACCCTGCAACACAGTTACCAATGCCCCAATATATACGTGACATGTCTTCAGGTGGACAATGTGAACCCAGGGGTCAGACAAGTCAGGGGTAACCTAAACATTGCTGGACCAGCTAGAAGTGCCAATGGAATACATACATGTACATATACATTAAGGTACATGTACATTGCGAATAGGCGTAGTGTTGCACAAGCCCAGGCCATCAGGTCATCTTAAAGGGGCAAATACAATATAAACAGAAATAATCATTGATATACATGGATGTTATTTTGCCGCTACAGATATCTATGTTCATACATTCAGTAGACAATTTCTTTCCAAATTAAAACCAAGTAGCAAAATATAATTTCAGGACAGATATGTCTAACATCATTTGTTACTTAATTCCAACCTTCACCCATGGCCCAAAAAATTGCAAAGAGTACGATAATGATTTCAATTAACTGCATACAAATTATATGTCTTTAGTATATAAACAGTGTATGCCTTTGATTTCCCCCAGGATTGAAAGAAAGTTGCACTACAAAGAAACGCCGGGATGATGTAAGGAGGAATGAGAAGTTTTTTGTCAGAAGAAAACTTTGGCAGGGTGGTCTTGCAGGTTCGGCAGGAGCCGAACTGTGGCAGCGTGCTCTGGCAGGTTCGGCGGGAGCCGAACTTTGGCAGCGTGCTCTGGCAGGTTCAGCAGATGCCGAACTTTGGCAGCATGCTCTGGCAGGTTCGGCAGAAGCTGAACTTTGACGGCCTAATCTAGCAGGTTCGGCAGAAGCCGAACCTTGGGAGCATGCTTTGGCAGGTTCGGCAGATGCCGAGCTTTGGCAGCGTGCTCTGGCAGGTTCGGCAGAAGCCGAACTTTAACGGCCTAATCTAGCAGGTTCGGCAGAAGCCAAACTTTAGGAGCGTGCTCTGGCAAGTTCGGAAGGAGCCGAACTTTGGCAGCGTGCTCTGGTAGGTTCGGCAGAAGCCGAACTTAGGCAGCGTGCTCTGGCAAGTTCAGCAGAAGCCGAAATTCGACGGCCTACTCTGGCAGGTTCGGCAGAAGCCGAACCTTGGCAGCGTGCTCTGGCAGGTTCGGCAGAAGCCAAACCTTGGCAGCGTGCTCTGGCAAGTTCAGCAGAAGCCGAAATTTGACGGCCTACTCTGGCAGGTTCGGCAGAAGCCAAACCTTGGCAGCGTGCTCTGGCAGGTTCGGCAGAAGCCAAACCTTGGCAGCGTGCTCTGGTAAGTTCGGCAGAAGCCGAACTTTGATGGCCTACTCTGGCAGGTTCGGCAGAAGCCGAACCTTCGCAGCGTGCTCTGGCAGGTTCGGCAGAAGCCAAACCTTGGCAGCGTGCTCTGGCAGGTTCGGCAGAAGCTGAGCTTGCAATTCAATAACTTGGGCAGTACAAAAAATCTGCCGCACTTTATGATTACTTTTTTAAATTTAGTTTTGAAAATTGAAACAATTGGAGTACAATTATCAAAATTTTAAGCACCCATTTTAATGAAAATCAGTCCATTTTTTTAGACTAAAATAGAAAGTCTATTTTGCGACGGGGCCCTGGGGGGTGGGGGGGGATGTTTCACAAAGATCCTAAGTCGAACTTAACTCTAAATTGAACATAAAAATTAAAATTAAATATTTCCAAAAGCAAAAATTGCAGTATTTTAGACTTTTCATAAATTCTACATCAAAAACATGAAATCTCCTTGATAATAGAAAAATATAAATGATTTGAATCAACATTTTATGCCTATCGAAATGACTTTAAAAAAAAAATTCAAACATGCTAACGGCTTTCCATAATTGTTAAGTCCAACTTAGAGATAAGTTCAATTTAGGATCTTTGTGAAACACCCCCCTGGTATATCAAATTTAAGGCTCTAAAACAGAGGCTATTGCGCCAAACCACAAAATGTTGAATGATGATCGCAAAAGTCCGTACCTGATCTGTGATATCCGCGATCATCCTTGGTAAGAAATGCTGCTCCACAGCCTTGAGCTTGGCCCAACCAGTAAACCATCTCAGCTCCCTGTAGTTGCCATTATTAGCCATGTCCGTCTTGGGCTTGATCAAAATAATTTTCCTTTAACAAATGAAAAGATTTGTAAGGAAAGAGCTTGCTGTTTAATAAGTGTTAACATCCAGCCATTAAAGCGGGACTGCACTACTTGCAGAGCCATCTATACACAGAGTTTGGCCAACTTGGTTTCACTGGGTCACAACATGGCGTATATTCTTTAGTTTTGTGCTTGCCCAACAACGAACCACGTTGGCCAAACTCTGTGCATAGATGACTCTGACTACTTGTAGCTACTTGCTCCCTCTTTTTCAAACAATGCCTAATCGGTGACCATTGGTCCCCCATGATCCCCTTTTTCTTATGTTAATTGAGAGCTGATTTGAGGAGATAACCACATGTCAATGACCATGCAGGGAGGTCTAATGATAATCCCTCCTGGCCAAACTAGTGCAGTGGGGCTTTAAAAAAGAAAGGCAAAATACATTGGCCACATGATTAAAAGACATCAGAGTCTCTTGAAAGATTTATTGGAAGGAAAAGGAGACCAAGAGGCAAACCAAGAACTAACTGGGAGGGGAATATTGAGCCATGGAGTGGAATATGACACTGCAATCATGGTTCTTGAGAAGGATGCTTAGAATTTCATGGACAGAAAGAGTTTCTAATAATGAGGTATTTGCCATGGCATGGCAGGAACAAGACGAAAGCTTCTGAATAATAAAAGAGGTCAACAGCTGAGCTTCTTGGGTCATGTTATTCAAAAGAATGGTTTGGAAAATCTTGCACTGACTGGAAGAATAGAAGGGATGAGGAGTTGGGGTAGAAGGAGGATTCTGTGGATGAGTAGCTTAATGAGTGGGATTTCTGAAAGTGGAATTGATCACAGGGAGAATGAATTCCTTCATAGAATATGGGACAGAGAGTTGTGACATTCCATGGTCGCCAACGTCTCATGACATGGAACGTAAAGAAGAAGAAGAAGAAGAAGAATGGTGTGCTAGGGTGGCAGAAAACAGAGAGATTTGTGGAAATATTGTTGTAATCAACCACCGAGCTGGGAGAAGATAAATTGATAGAAAGATAAATGGCTACGAGATCTTACTTGTTGAGGAAGATGACTCTGCAATTATAGCGGACATTCTTGTGCATCACCGGCCTGTAATAGACAGAAACATGTCATAAAATGTCAGCGTACTTATAGATTAAAAGCAGAGTTGGCCCTAATACTGATCGTTGTGGAACACCACATCTTATGAAATAATGACGAAAAGCTACTTGTGGGAGTGTCGTGGTTGAGTGGTTTAAGGCACTTAACTGGAGATTCAAAGGTCAAGGGTTCGAATCCCGAACGCAGCACTAACATCCTTTGGCAAGATATTAACCTACACTTGCTACTCTCCACTCAGGTGTTAAATGGGTACCCGGTAAGATGCGACCGTCATTGTTGGTCAAACAGTTTTTGAGTGGCAAGTAATGCCTGGCTGGAATGCTCCCAAGGGAGTGGAGATTGTGCACACATTGTGTGCGGGCAAGTATTGAATCCAATGACCGGGGTAATAGTATATCTGTAAAGCGCTTAGAGACATTTGTATCATAAAGCACTACCGGTATATAAAAGCAGAATATTATTATTACCGTACTATTACTATTATTATACTTTGTTTAACCTACCTTTACCTTTACCCAGTCCCTATTCTATTTTAAGAATAGAAAATAAGCAGAGGAGTAGTGCTTCATATCATAAAATAAATAGATATATATAGGATAGCTACTAGACAAGGGGGAAAAAAACATAACTTGTAGCTCGTGCACTTGGATAAGTCACAATGAGATGGAAAATGAACCCAACAAGTTTGGCTCTGTATCAGAATGTGACTTAACAATTCTATTTGTAAAGGGCTCTGAAGAGTTTTGTCGATCGAGAGAAGATGTCATCAAAGTAAAAAGTGATACCAAACGATTGCTGTTTTATATTTTGCCTTGCACATTATGCAATCATCTTATCTATGATGGATCACAATCCGACATCATATTTGAGAGCGCTAAATCTCCAGAATTATTTTTAGTCTAAAACTTTGCTGTCTACCAGGTTATAAACTTTCCACATTCAATTCAATTCAATTCATATTTATTTCATTTCCAACAGAAAGATAAACAAGGTATTACAGATATTATTACAGAAATTATGAACAAATTGTATGTATATTATTCATTTGTTATCTTGATAAGTATACAAATGCACTTAACACATAACAAAATAAGGTATTTAGTAGTAATTGAACTGAGGAAATTAGAGTATGAAAAATCATGGATCGAATATCACATTCCTAATTTCTTTTTTAAATCTGCGCAAATTTTGGTCACCCCATCATACATGTACAGTACTTACATTCCCACATCACAAATCATATCTTGAGTTTCTGGTGCTTCCAGTAGCTTAGCCAAGACCTGCCATGAATGCAGGTTTGTGTCTGATTCATAGAAATGATCATTGCATCCATAACCTCTGTAAAACACAAGCAAACATTCTGATTATGAGCAGTTCTGAGTATTTGTATTTTTCTAAATTAATCAGTTTTTCCTCCTCAAAATGGCAACAGTTCATCTTATTTTCCACTCCCTTATAGTGTGTACAAAAAAACAATTATTTGTATTTTTAAACTCTGCACCCAAACATTGTAACCTCTGTAAAACACAAGCAAACAGTCTGATTAAAAATAGCAGTTCAGAGTTTTCATATTTTCTTTATTAATTATTTTTCCCTCCTCAAAATGGCAACAGTTCATCTTATTTTCTACTCCTTCATAGTGTGAAGAAAAAAAATGTATTTGTATTTTCAAACTATGAGTAATAAAATAAACCAATGTGTAAGAAATATTGCCAATATGTACATGAAATTATGAGTCACAATTGAACCACTCTTACCGGGTATTTAAACATTTTCTGCTCATATACCGGTAACAAGTAATTCTTACCATTCTGAATCACAAGGAAATTCATCAAAAGTAAACACTGTAAATGTGGGCAGAGGAATACACACCATATATTCATCATCATCATTTTTTTCAAAAACAGCAGCTTCCCTCTTACGAGGGGTTAGTGACAGACATTTAAGCATCACACATAAACCCAAGTTATTATCATTATTATGTGGGGAATAAAGAGAAGAGGGAAATGCATACAGAAAAAGAAGATATTGTCATAAAATTATAATCCAAATTCATCTTAATAATGTCAAAAAATTAGACATCAAAGTCTTCTTATCTATTTTATGTGATGATTGTGCTGAAACTGTAACACACTTCTGTTCTGTGTTTTGTTTTTTAATATTTTACTTACGTGATTTCTAGCTCAGGACCTAATCTGTATCTGGCTCCCTTTTCCTTGGCAATAGCCATACCTGAAGGAAGACAAAAAATAAACATCACAACTTCAGAACCTTCATTTTTCAACTCATCAACCTTAAAATCATTATTAACAGTACAGGGGAGTGTTTCACAAAGACTAAAATTGACTCTATGGCAGGCCAGTCATGCAACTGTTTGATCTCACCATTTACTGACATTGGTCTCTCAAGGGACGTACAAATCATGGTCACACTTTTTGCCTTTAGCCTTTTTGATAGTTCATTATTGAAGGAAAAAATATTATCTAAAGATCATAATTGAGAGACCAATGGTGAGAGCAACCAGTGGCATGATTGGCCTGCCATATTTAAGTCTAACTTAAAGTTGATCTTAGTGTTTATGAAACACTCCACAGAAGTTCACAATTATCTAAACTTGTGAAGAAAGTATGTACATGTACCTATTGGCATCACTGTAGCCATTCAATAAATTATTCAGACTTTTGAGAGAGGGTCGTCAGTTTCCATGTGCAGAAGGCCATAATTCGCTGATACCAGACTTAGTGGAAATACCATCAATAGGTGTAGCACACAGCAAACCCATAGTCCTATCACTCAGGGAGTCTTCATGTACCATATGAGGGAATGGATGTAAACATAAGCAACTGAAGGCTATTCCTGATGATTGACAATGCATGTTATCGAGTAATTGCCGATGAGAGACATTCTTTTTTAATACTAAATATGTGTTTCCAGACACTTCTTGACAGCTGCCAGAGTATGGCAATCCTGGGCATGGAGTTCCAGGTAACGGTGGCAACAACTAAAAAATCCTATCAACTATTTGTTTACTAGTTCTAGTAATAGATCACCTAGATATGGTAGGGTTTGAATATCGTGACTTTTTTTTAATGAGGTTTAAGATTTGTGTATGATACGATTATGAACAAAAAACCGGTGAAGATCATTAATTCGAGCTAAGAAGGACACATTTTAGTTTACAATGAATTAGCGGAGCTGCTATATTTTGGAGAAGTTGATAGGGGTTGAGATATCATCTTGAGCAGATTGGAATCATGTATTTTGTACATGTACATGTGTTACACACACACATACAGTACGTGTAAGTAGGAGGATCATGCACATCGCACTGTGCAAAAATGACATCATTTCCTTTGACATGACCAAGCATGGCAAGCACAGGTCTTGTTTTCAAGGTACGCAAATTCCAAGGAGACTCGCATAGTACATGCCTGGAAGTTCTAATTTCTAGTTGCGTGTATGAACATATACTTTGCTTTAAAACGACAGCGTTTATCCATCGCCTGCATGCTCTGCTTACATCCTCTTCTAATTTAATTACAAAAAAGGTGCAAAACACGGCCATCCAATGAATCTCTAATGTTCTTGCAAGCCAAAAACATGTGCAGAGAAAGAAAATAATGCAAAAACTAGCGGACCTGTTGAACAAAAGGTGCAGTTGTACATGAGTCATACAGCTAGGAAGTGGTCCATTACATAATCATTGTCCCTTCCTCCTGTGACAGAGACAAATAATTACTACACATATTATGATTTTGTTTGAAGAACCAAAACAAAAAAATGTAGTGCCTTTTAAAAACTCCTGGATCTCTTTTTATTTTGATTTGAGTTTAAATTCCTCTTCAGATTTGTTCTCTCCTTCGACTACTATTGGTAAGAATCTACAATGTTAATTTCAATTCAGTCCCCCGACCCCCCCCCCCCCCCCTTCAGCTCTCTCTTCCTCCCTTCTCTGAGTCTCAGTCTCTTCATCTTCCTGTCTCTCTCTCTCTTGCTGTTTTTCTTGCTCTTCTCTCCCTCCCTCCCTACCTTTGATGACATTGACAAACAACACAAACAACACATGCAAGAAGCAAATATCCCAAAACTTATCATAAGCATCATCATCATCAATAATATAAATAATAATAATAGTGGGTTCTTGTATAGCGCTCATATCTGTCAGACCCATTTACATCACCTGGGTTGAGTGTGGCAAATGTAGATCAATGTCTTGCAAAGGACATTAGTGCCACGGCGGGACTCGAACCGCGGAACCTTCTGATCGACAGTCCGGTGACACCACTCGACCACGACACCTCTACATCATCAAGACATCAACATCAACATTGTCATCATCGTCATCATCATTTATTATCATCATCATCATCTACATCATCATCATCAATCATCACATATCATCATCATCATAATCATCATCATCATCATCATCGTCATCATCATCACCATCTTCATCATCATCATCACATTCACATATCTCATCATCATCATCATCATCAATCATCATCATCATCGTCGTCGTCGTCGTCATCATCATCGTCATCACATTCCACATATAATCATCATGATCATCATCATCCTCATCATCATCATCACCAATCATCATTATCATCATCATCATCTTCATCGTTGTCGTCGTCATCATCATCGTCATCATCATCGATCTCCATTCATATAATAACTATAATGAACTGCTCTGCCCTGAGCTGGCTTTCATCGAAAGGGTGCGGTGCGGTGCGGCGCGGTGTGTTGTGCTCAACGCACCCATTCGATAAAAGAGGGGGGGGCTTTTCTCGAAAGGGTGCGTTGAGAGCGGAGTACCGTTTTAACACACCCTTTCGATAAAAGCGGGGGGGGCTTTTCTCGAAAGGGTGCGTCGACTAGTCTTTCGCATCAGTCGTTTAAAATGAGGATCTGGGACAGAAGGTAAAAGTTACCAATTTAAGTATATCGAAAATGTATTAAATAAAATGGTATGGTCTTGATTACAGAGCATGGTCTCTTTCGTTATTACTGTGTTGATGGGGGAGACAGAGAGAAGGAAAAAAGGGAAAGGGAAAGGGAACTTCTACTTCTACTTCTATGGTGATACTCATCAACGCCTGTTCAGCATCTAGATGAGGATAAAGCATAGAGTTGTATAATAATTATACAGCTCTATGCGGTACAGTTCCTGAAAAGGGAACTAAATTGTTTCAAGAGCCACCTTGAACTGCTCCAAAGAGGGCAGTTCAACGATGATTTGAGGTACGTAGCTCGTCCCAGTCCTTAAGTGTCCTGGGGAAATAACTAAATTTGTAAGAGTCCATTGAAGAGCCTAGTCTCATATATCGTTGTTGTTGACTCCTCCTTGTAGTGCGCTGCCTCGGTTTGATGTACTCCGGTATTGGTATCGCAATTTTGTTATTTGCTATCTTGTAGAACATTGACAAACGTGCCCGTTTTCTTCTTTCTTCAAGTGTTGGGAGATTAAGTTGTTCTCGCATGGATGTTACACTGGCATCACGCTGGTAGTTTCCACAAATGAAACGAAGTGCACGTCTTTGGACCTTCTCGAGTTGGTCTATTTGATTCCGCTTATTGGGGTCCCATACTACCGAAGCATACTCTAGCTGGGACCGTACGAGAGAGATGTATGCCAGTTTTTTCACTTCTGTTGGACATTGTCTTCCGAGATTCCTCCGAATGAATCCAAGGGTCCTCGAGGCCTTGTTTGTAACCGCATCTACATGCGATTTCCAACTTAGACGCTCATGTAGCTCGATTCCAAGATATGCTTTGCTGGCCACACCTAGAAGATCATCTCCCCTCATAGTATAGGTGTGCATTATGGGATGCCTCTTTCTGTGAATTCGCATTGAGTAGCATTTTTTGGCGTTGAATTGCATTTGCCAACGATTAGCCCACTCCAAGAGTCTGTCCATATCTGATTGAAGTTTTACTGTGTCATCTACAGATGCTATTCTCCGCATCAAGAGGCAATCGTCCGCAAATAATTTGATGGTAGAATCGACCTCGGCACCAATATCATTTATGAATAAGAGGAACATAAGAGGACCTAGAACTGTGCCCTGAGGCACTCCTGATGTGACATGAACCGACGTTGAAGCCTCTCCATCAACAACCACTCGTTGAGTCCTGGAAGTTAACCAAGTCGATATCCAGCTTAGGGTCACATCACGAATTCCGTAGTATTTCAGCTTACTTAAAAGCCGTTGATGAGCAACCTTGTCGAAGGCCTTGGAGAAGTCCAAAATCATTACATCTGTTTGATGGTTGTTATCTAAGGATCTGGATAGTTCTTCCACCGTAGTGATGAGTTGGGATTCAGTAGAATGCTTCTTGCGGAAACCATGTTGATACTTCACAAGTATATCATTTTCATCCAGATGTTCCATAATGGAGTGAAAGATCACATGTTCCATCAGTTTAGATGTGACACATGTTAGAGATATAGGTCTGTAATTTTCTGGTTTGCATTTATTTCCCTTTTTATAAACAGGTACAATATTAGCAATCAACCAGTCCTGTGGTAATTTGCCTGTGTCATAAGATTGAATGAATATGACACGAAGTATAGGGGCTATTTCCTTTGCATATACCTTCAAGATCCTGACAGGAATTAGATCTGGGCCACATGCTTTATTTGAATTGAGAGATTTAAGCATTCTTTCAATCCCTTCCAATGTAAAAGTTATGTTTGACATCGACACATAAGGACTTGGTCCTTTGTCTGGTATTGCCTCTCGGGTTTCGTTTGTAAATACAGATTCATACTGATTATTGAGCGCCTCAGCTTTTGAAAGGTTGTCTGTTGCAAGTCCATAAGCTGTTTTTAAGGTGGGAATCGTACCCGAGTCCTTCTTCTTGCTGTTAACGAATTTCCAGAATCTTTTGTGTGATTGTTTTTCATCGTCACTGTCCGTAAATATTCCATTCATGTACTCCTCGTATGATTTTCTCATGCTAGCTTTGACAGCCTTTCTTATGTCTCGAAAATCCTGCCAGTATTGTTCAGTGTCAACTTTCTTTGCCTTGTTGTATAATCTTTTTTTCTTTCGAATTTGTCTCTTGATATCATTCGTCATCCATGGTACATCCTGCCATGATGACAATTTTTTCTGCGGGATATGTACATGTATGTCCATCAAACGAAATAATTCACTTTTGAAGGTTTCCCAATTTAGATTTACCTCCCTATCGCCAGCAGATCTAATAAAAGAGTCCTTGAATTGTATAATGTCGTCACCCATCGAAGATAAAAGGAAATAAAGGAAAAAAAAGAGAAGAAAGAAAGAGAAAAACGAAAAAGAGGGAGAATAGGAAAGAAAGGAAAAGAAAGCAAAGAAAGGAGACAAAAGCCATTTGACCCCGTTTCCCTCTTTTCTTCTTCTTCCTCTTCTTTCTTTCCTTTTATCTTCTCTTTCCCTTTCCTTCTCTCTCTCTCTCTCTTATTTATTTTGTGGCGGGGGGGGGGGGGGAGGCAAGAGCCCTTCGCCCGTTTCCCTCTTTCCTTCTCATTCCTCTTCTTTCTTTCCTTTTATATTTTCTTTCCCTTTCCCTTCTCTCTCTCTCTCTCTTATTTATTTTTGGCGGGGGGGGGGGGGAGGAGGCAAGAGCCCTTCGCCCTTCCCCCGTTTACCTCTTTCCTTCTTCCTCTTCTTTCTTTCCTTTTATATTTTCTTTCCCTTTCCCTTTCCCTTTCCCTTTTCTCTCTCTCTCTCTTATTTATTTTTTGGCGGGGGGGGGGGGATGAGGAGGCGGCAAGAGCCCTTCGCCCCCCCCCCCCCCCCCGCTTTTATCGAAAGGGTGTGTTAAAACGGTACTCCGCTCTCAACGCACCCTTTCGAGAAAAGCCCCCCCTCTTTTATCGAATGGGTGCGTTGAGCACACCACACCGCGCCGCGCCGCACCGCACCCTTTCGATGAAAGCCCCCTGAGCTGAGCTGAGCTGAGCTGAGCTGAGCTGAGCTGAGCTGAGCCTGAGCGAGTTCAAGTCACGGGATCGGATCCCGGGAATTCTACCGGTCAATAACAAAAGTGCTAGGCCGACACGCCGGGGTGTTTGATCATTGATGATCATGAGGATAGCCCGAGGCTTAGCCTTAGCCACTAATGAGCTGAGACTAGGGCTAGGCAGCTTGAAAAAGTTGCAATGAATAGGAATACTTACTTTTCAGGATTCTTTCATAGTTTCCTTCGAAGTCCATTGCCCACTGGTTCAGGGTACAGGTCGCTAAAACAACTTTTCTTCCCATTTTAAAAATATTTGTTCCTACTTCACGGAGACGAAATCACACGACTGATCTGAGCAATGGGCTGTGACAACCTGCGCTGCAAAATCATAGGAAGAACCAAATTAAACGATGATGTAAAAGATTGTTGCCCTTTCTTTGTAAAGTTTACTTCGGGTGATTCACGATTGCGATATGAGCTAGCGCGCGGTATAGGTTATGTTCTTGCTACAGAAAGTAGTACAGTCTGTTTGTGCATAAAAAGAGGTATGTTTCCATTTTCGGACAATTAATCACATTTTCTGAGTATTTTTGTGAAATTTGCATTATTATTTTGCCGCAATAACTGTTATAATGATCATTCTCACAGTATAAGATAAAAAAATGTTTACTGGTAATTGCTGTAAGAGCAGAAAATCAGTATTCAATGATTACCGTACCTTTTTTTTTTAGATTGGTTCAGTCCCATTTGTTTTGATTTGTGTTTGTAAAATGTTGGTGTAATTTGTGCATTATACATACGCGTAGACTCTAGCCGTTGAGAAGAGGAATGATGGGGTGACCAAAGTTCACAGAGATTTTTGAAAATATTAGGAAATGTCATATTGTTACTGTTAACCTAGTATTGGAAGACCTTATCGACATCATGACATAGGTAGGCACATTCATGGGGCACTAGAGGGCGCTGTGCGCGCGTACGAAAATCTGAATGGCCTTGCTGCAGTGGGTCGGCAATAATCAGCCCAAAACTTGGATATGGGAGAGTGGAAGGATATATCTTTTTTATAATGTTATCTGGTCTTACCCTTAACCATCCTATGTTTAATCTATGTAGAAATAACATGCGAGTACGATAAGAGAAACATCGGGCCCATTACTGATGCAACTTTTAAAATATTAGCTTAGAAATGACCACCAAACGGAAAAAATTGACATTTTTTCCCGACAAATCTTCATAAAATCTGATTTATAAACAAGTCACATCTAGGTAAGGAATATTTTCTAAAGGACTATTCTATTTCTTTGTTTACTTATATAGTTTATGTTACATGTACATGTATATAATGTAGTATAGTAAAAAAAAAAAAAAAAAAATAGTTTTAAAATTCTTGCCAAAGACAGGGAACCAGACTCGACTAGCACTTGTGCTAACTTCTGGTACCCCCTTTAACAACAAAAGTGTACACATAATATTTTATTCCATTTGTATACGACATACTTTGTAAAACAATATTTATATTATTCATGTGTAATGTTATCGATCTTGTGTTATATTGTTATATTTTATGTAATCATGCTTGATACATTGTACATTGTGTTTTACTTGTTATTATTTTTGTTGTTAATAAACTCAAACTCAAACTCAGGTACACTAATACAAATACGATTTTCTGAAAATTCAGGTATTATTTTTTAAGTTTCTTTCAAGTATATTTCTGCGCATTGCAGCGCCAATGTTCTTCACTGCTTCAAAATCACCCTTGAATTTTTTTTTTTGCAACGAATTTGTTACGAGGTCCGCGAGTGTTCCCCGTTCCTTGCGTGTTGAAAGTTTGGTAATACATAGTTTACATTGACTCGCGCACGAAAAAATGGTCGAAAACAAAATGTCAAATGAAGAAATAAACAAGCTTTTGTATAGTTATAAGAGTTCTACCGAGGTTTCTTTGTTGATTTAATTTATTATATAGTCTCAATTAGAATTCAGAATTATCTCACTGAAAAGTTAAGAAACCGACGATATTCTCGATCGTAGTTATTTTCATTTTGCCAGCAGCCGATCTAGCGTTGTTTGGGCAAAAAGCTAGGCCGCTGCCTTCCCATCGCAAACCTTTCCGAGTCCGGCTAAAATGGCGCGCTGCGGAGCTCCGAAGCTGCGTTGGTATCGCTGCAAACTCTCAGCCGGCTAGCTCCCCACGACGGACCATTCGCGGTATGGCGAGAGTGTGTGTGTGAGGTACGATTTTGGATTCGAGAACGCACGTAATGCAACCGTGCGCGTCATATTCAGCTGTCGAATGTCTACGACCAATTTTACATGTACGATTTTTAGTACAGATACTTGGTCAGTTTTCTTCTTATATCTTTGGTTTTACAACATTTAAAAATATAATTTCTTCAAATTTGCTCCTGACTCGGTTCAGACTAATTGTGTGATGTGTTTTCAAGTCAATTTTTTTAATATATTTGTTTGCATGAATTTGCCTAACATAGGGGCCTAGTCAGCAGACTCCTGCATTAATAATGTCCTTGACTCTGAACCAAATTGGCAAATACAAGTCCAGGCACTGCATGCTCAACAGCCAGGACCCTCCCATCTGACTAACTCCAGGAAGCTCCATCTGACTTGCCATATGATCCATCCCTTCCCTATATTTTTTAGCATATGTACAGCAGCCTACTGTACTGTGAACACGATGAACTTGCTGATCTCCGAAAAGCAGAGGGACAACAACAGAGAGATATCCCTTACTCTACACAAATTTTGTTAGTTCAGTTATAAACAAATGGACGGCAAAGTTATTTACTACGAACAAATTGGGTGCAACTAGAAAATGTATAGACTTTATAATTTATATATTATAGACCCCTAAAACTAGCCTTAAAATAGAATCGACGGGGTCAAAGTCAACTCAAACTTCAAAGAATTCCAGAGATTGCGATCTGAAGATTTGATGTCGGATCGGCATGCGCTGCAAGTGATGAAAAAAAACAGTAGTACTGGTACTACTCAGTACTGAAGTGTACATAGCGATATCCATCAAATATAAGATAATTGATAATTTGCAAGGCAAAATAACACCCAATCACTTTCTATTCAAAATTTTGATGACATCTTCTCTCAATATAAAAATTCCTAAACCCTTGTCGGTAAGTTCAAAATATTCTAAACAGACAAGTAAAGACAGCAAAATTATTTGCTGATCTTTTGTCATTATTTTCTTAATTTCGAAACTAATTCCAAAGAAACTTTAGTCTCTGGGCCTGGCGTGAACAAGGATTTTTTTTGTTTTTGTTTTCATTTCTTTTCTTTATCTTTCAGTAACCTTACTGTCAAATATGGATAACAATTAAGGAGTCTTTTTTTCTTTTTGCTTTTCAGTTTTTTTTCACTTTCAGTGACTATGCTGTCAAATATGGATTTCATAAGCAAGGAATTGGAGGATGTTAGAAAGCGATGCGTCAATGATATTCCTGGGTCTGAGATTGTGGCTTGTCATCCGGCCGTTGTCAGGATAAGGATCGTGTAAGTTGATGTCGATGATGTTGTTGTTTTCGTTGTTGCTGTTGTTGTCATTCATTGTTGTTGTTGTCCTTGTAATTGTTGTTGTTGTATGATGGGCCTGGACACCCAAATGGTCTCATTGTTCCCTCAGTATCTACATGTACATGTATGTTAGACGTTGAATGATCTATATTCATGTACATGTAGGCCGGTACAAGTTTAGTTTGGGGTGGGGGTTAAAAGAATGAGGGCTATTGTTAAATACTTTTCAATGTTAGCTTTTTTTATATACCTCACTTAAGTAATCCAGCCATCTGATTGGTCGAAATTGCATTCATAAACTTCAACTGTTCCTGTAAAATTCCTGGTAACCATGCTTAAAACATTTAATATTTTTAATAACCATGGTTATTAAAAAAATAGGTCAGTCTCCATGGTTACCCCATAGGTTTACATGTTAAAAAATGGTTTGAGCGATGGAGGATACCGTATGTGTGCGAATAATTGGTCGGTAATTTCAATACAATTGAATCTCGATCGATCTTACCAACAATTTTATCTTGCATTGTTGACATGAAGACGAAAATAAACTTCCAAAAACAAAAAAACAACATCTGCCGATAGATCTTGATCTAAGTTTGTGCCAATATGCATTGCAAAAGTAAAAGAAGAGTCCGTATATGGAGCTTTTGCGAAGCATTCATCACACGCGAAGCCGGTTTCAATCCATTTTAATGTATATATCGTACAAAACTGCCAAGCATGTTAATAATGCGCAATGGTCGAGAGGTCTGAGGCGCTGACTTTAGATACATCACCTTTTGTACGCAAGAGTTCGAATCTCATCTTCGACCAAAAAAAAAAGTATTTTTTATTTTTTATTTTTTAGTCTATTTTTTTTCGGCATATAAAAGTATTAATGACTGCTTTAATATTCGAGAAATAGTTCTTTTTATACGCTCTCGGGAAGGTTACAATTGGGCTATTGCCCTCGGCACGCCTCGGGTAATAGCACAATTCTAACCTTCCCTTGAGCGTATAAAAACAACTATTTCTCTCAAAGCAGTCATTAATACTATACTATGCCACATTCTCAAGAAACATAAATAGAGACAAATCAATTTTTTAACCTACACTGTACAGGTAAAGACCAGTAATGGTCATGCGATTGCATTGTGAAAGAAACGTTGTGGAATCGATCAGAAAAGGTTGATCATCTAGCATCTAGCATCTGCAAGGTTCTGGAATCATCAAAATGATAAGAAATTTGGCTCATTCTTCGTAAAGTTACAAGCACTATACACAGAAAGATGTATATGGGACTACCCTATCTCTCTCACCAGACCATGAGAGAAATAAATTTACCAAATATATGAATTAGTAGGCGGTTTCCCGGCAAATTTTTTATCATCATGTATTAGTCAAAACATATTCTTTCACATGATTGGTAATGAGAGCTTCCATTTCATTTTTTGAAATTGGGGCGTTGCCAATACTGGTCTTTACCTTTAATTTTTTTACAAAACTTGGTATGGTGGTTATTTGTTAACCGTATGTTTGCTTTTTACTGTGATTTAGGAGAACTAAATACAAGAGGTTGGAAGTTTGCATGCAGTTTCAAAACAAGTACCCTGATGATCCGATTATCATTGAGATAAAGAGTAAGACTGTCCCAGACAAACTGAAGGAAGGCTTGACCAAGATCTGTGATGAACAAGCCAAGACACTACTGGGAAAACCACAGGTAAACAGGACATCTTAAAGTGACTCGGTAACATTGCCTCAGATTCTGAAACAAAATCATGGCAGAAATTTTCTATCATAACAAATAATTTCCTTGATGATTTCCTGCTTCTCTTCTTTCATTTGATGCCCAAGTATTATTCATAATTCATGCATGATTATATTCAAGCAATGAGTTTTTAGGGTAATACAAAAAAGTAGACATAATTGCTTGGAAAGTGAAAATTGAAAATGCATGATTTCTCTTTCAAATGATACTCTTATGCCGTAGAAAATATGCTGGATTTCTGCCCAAATGAGTGGATAGTTGAGTAAGAAGCCACATACAGCTTTCCCGGGCCACCCTGTATTTGTGTTTGATAGGAAGAGGGTGAATAATTTTCTAAGAAGAGGGAGGGAGTGTCATGGCGTGAAAGTCAGCCAACCTTATTAAGATGAAAATGCTGACTTTAAAGCTGTAGACCAGTTCTAGTCATGCTATTGTATTGTGAGAGAAACAGTGTGGAATCGATCAGAAAAGGTTGATCATCTTATAAGTATTTGTGTGTAATGCAAGATTCTGGAATCATCAAAATGATAAGAAATTTGGCCCAGTCTAGGTAAAGTTACAAGCACTGTATACAGAAAGATGCATGGTATTATGGGACTACATGATATCTATCCAGTCCAGATAGATATAATAATTTACCAAATATATCATTTAGTAGGCGTTTTCCCTGCAAAATTTGTATCATCACGTATTAGTAAAAAAAATATTCTTTCACATGATTGGTAATAAGAGCTTCCATTTCATTTTTTGAGAGGGGGCGTTTCCAAAACTGGTCTATACCTTTAATAAATGATGTTGATGATGATGCAATATTGTTTGTTTCATTTGTGTAAACCAAGATAGCTCAAAAAATTTGCATGTACACTTCATAGAAGGCTTTCATTTCTTAGAAATGTGCAGACTGAATTTTCATAAGGGAAAAGGAGAAGAGAACCAATGTTTAGTAAGAAGTGGAAATACCTAAAGTATTCACACAAGATCCATGAATAAAGAATGAGAAGAGAACAAAGGAACATACCAGGTGAGATGGAAGACTTGGTATGTAGAGGAGATGAATGGAGGAAAGCATTGGGTTGAGTAAATAAATATGTAAGTGAATAAGCAAATGATGTGACATGATTATGTATAGGGAGAAGAGACTAGAGAAACAAATAGTAATTGTAACAAATACAAGTATGGAATGAGTCTCATTTTAACTCTTACACTACTTACATAATGTTTTTTTCTTTCCGCACTATTAAAAAAAACAGATCCTTCACATTGCAAAGTTTGTTCAGCAGTTCTTGGTAGACAACCCATTCAGTGTATGCAGTGAAGAGGTGTCTTTCATTAAACGTGAGCTGATCACGGAGAAAGATGAGATTAAGATGAAGCAAAAGTCAGGAGTCATCGTGATCACGATACGAGAAACAGAGTACTTCATGAAATTCAGGTTAAAGGTCCCCGATCTCTATCCAGAACAACAAATAGTGTGAGTATATATATTTTTTATTTTTTCCACTTAATAAATATTTCTCTATTCTTATCATACAACTTTGATTCCCCTTTCGGTCATATAAGTAGTCAATAATAGTGCCAAGTGCAACACTTAAAACACAAAGAATAACCAAAACGTTTCACGACAGTATGGATGGTTTAAAAGCAAGTTGACTCAATTCTCAAACAATTCTCAGAAACCTGGCACAATGCTTAATGGCAGCCCTCTTCACTTTTTAACATAAATTATGCTGTTGTTGGACAACTTAAATGTGCACATTGAACGGAACTCTTGTATTTTTTTCTTTTCTCAACTAAACTTTCCTCTTCCTCTCTCTTCTCCCTGTCGTCTTCTCCCAGCTTGTCCCTTTTCATTTCTCTTTTCTTTGTACTTGGTTTCTTATTACCGTAAATCTTTATTATAATTTTGATTTCTAGGATAGAGAATGTAGAAAACAACTTTCCAGATTTATTTCACAAGATGTTCTTGGCTCAGACGGAAGAGATGGCAAGACGATGTGTTCAACCACCACTCAGAAAGAGACCAAAGTAAGACATATGCAGAGACGCCAACCAGTACAATTAAATCGTATTTAGTACGATAATAAGAGTGAAATACGATTATACGATATCACCTTTTAAAAACAACAACAATTTTTTTTTTTTTAAACCAATACAAAAAGTGGAATCGCATAGAAACATATACAAGTAAACCCCCACAACCCCAAAAAAACTTTGCTTTACAATTTTCTCATTAAATTTTAATGAAAGAGTAAAACATTTTACTGAAATTTTACAGGTGGGGCCGACGGGCAAGTGGTAGTGTCGAGTTTTCTTGAGAATCTGATTTTTCTCTCAAAAATCAGATTTTTTTTTTTTTAGGATACTCAGTCTATTTTTTTGTGTCAAGAGGTTGGCATCTCTGCATATGAGATAATCATCATCGAAGATAATGAACAATAGAGCAAATATGCCAACCAGTGTGATTAATAGATTCACTCAGGCATGAATCGGGCCTGATACTTACCCGATTTAAATCATAAACAACCAGCCTGCCATACTTAAATCCAACTTAAAGTAGATCTTAGTCTTTGTGAAACACCCCCCCCCCCCTGATATGGTAGAGTAGGACTTTCTCATCAAGTGTACATAGGTGGCTGGCCAAAAACATTTGTGTAATTGTGGAATATGTGAAAATGTAATACCTGATATAGTTATTATCATTGTTTTTCATATGAAACCTGAAGTAAATAAGATTTATAATGTGTGTTATATTTTTGTTGTTGCAGAGATCCTCCGTTTGAGCCTGCCCCATCCCTGAAGAAAGTAGCAAGTTATCTGATTGATTGTTTACGGAACTACCCAGGATCAATCTGTCCAGTCTGTAGAGAGAGAGCTTTCACGCCTAATCCTGAGGTTAGTTGATTTATACCTCTTTACAAACACTAAGTATAAGTTTAAGTATCATAATTTATTGTCCTTTTCAGGAAATTTGGTTTCCACTGGTTACAGAGTATTACAATACAAATATATATATTAAATGTTACAGGACAGTGATAAACCTACATAATGAATGAGGTAATATATGAGTAAGCCACGGTATATATACTACTACTACTACTGCTAATGATAATAATAATGATAGTGATTTAATAATAAGAAGAAGAAGAAGACAAATTGAATAATAAGAATAATAGGAACAATACTACTACTTAATAATAATAACCATTTCTTTTAAAGGTACTATGTCCCTTTTGCAGCTAACATTAAATTCTGTAGAACTTTGCAGGAATTATGAATATGTCATGTATGTCCTATCTGTGGAATATAAACATTTGCGGTGTCCTAGTTTTCAAATTATGCAAGGAAACCCATTTACCTTTTAGACTTCACTGTCAGACACTATTGAGAGACTGACCGACATCTTTTTTTCTTTGGTAATAACATATATAAAATGTGCTGTAACAGGTACATGAGCAAATGTCTACATCAATAACCCATTACTTGAAATGGCCAAAATTGAACTGATTGAATCTTCGTGCACCACTTAACGAGGTGGACACTTTCATCTTGGAAATGAAGCTTAAATTTGATTATCTAAAACCTTTTTTTTTTTTTTTTTTTTTTCTTGTTTTCTTACTTTTTCTTTCTTTTTCTTTCCTTTTTTTCACAGCATACTGTCAAAGATGATACACATGGTCGATATGTAGTGTGGGTCTACTGTGGACATTTATTCCATAAAGGCTGTCTAGATGAATTCTTCAAAACACCGCCCTTTACAGGTATGTTTTAGATAAAAGAAGATGTGCCAATGTATTCTGTAGTGATCACCTTCCTAGATACAAATTTATCTATTTAGATGTTAAAGGTACTATGTCCCATTTGCAGGCCGAACAAATGAAAAGGTTTAATTCCAACGGCATTTGAAAGAACTAATTTAGAATTTCCCTTCTCTTTTTTTTTTCTCAAACACCAGTGATATCGGCATTCTTTTTCTTCATTCATTTCTTTCTTTCCATGGGCTTACTTTTTGTCATAAAAGCCCGGAACATCAACGATTCTAGCAGAGTTTTTTTTTTCCTTTTTTACGGCAAAAAAGGAGGGTGTGGTTCATACACCAGGGCAATTCATACAACATCAATTGCGGTATGTGTTATGCGCTATACACAAAACGTTTAATTATTATTATTATTACAGTAGACAGGTTCCTTTAGTACATGTTTCAATGAGAAACCATTTTCGAGGCAAACAAAAAAGTGATCTTTATAGACAGATGGTCTTTGAAGACAGGTGGTCTATGTAGACAGGTGGTCGCTAAACCAGGTTTGACTGTATCATGTTTTCCCCTCTTTTTGTCCGTATTAAACAGGAGGCAAGAAGTGTCCATCGTGCCGAAAGAGGATCTATCATGACAAATGGAACATCACCCCGAAGGTCGCTGAGGATAGATGGGCGCATCAGGAGGCAAGGAGGAGAGAGCTGGATGAGGTGGTGGACTTTCTTCAATGACACCATCTCAATTTGTGTTCAATATCTAGGCCTGTACTTGTCATGCAATATTTAGAAAAGTGTTTTAAAGGTACTATGTCCCGTTTGCAGGCCAAGAAAATGAAAAGGTTAAATTCCAACGGCATTTGAAAGATAATATTAATTTAGAACTTCCCCCAAAAAGCGGGCTTGAAATTTTGACTTAAGAGCCATAGAGCCAGTACCGGTAAGTAATAGTCTGATTTTCAGACCATTGTACCGATTTGGTTGTACATTTTATGCTGCGCAATGATTCAATTAGTTTAATTTTGGCCATTACAAGAAGTGGGTTATTGATGTAGATAAATGCTCATGTACCCTTTGCAGCTCATTTTATGTATGTTATTACCAAATAAAAAAAGATGTCAGTCAGTCACTCAATAATATCTGACAGTGAAGTCTAGCAAGTAAACAGGTTTCCTTGCATAATTCAAATATTAGGACACTGCTAACGTTTAAATTTCACAGATAGGACATACATGAGATATTCATACTTCTTGCAAAGTTCTACAGAATTTGATGTTGGCTACAAAAGGGACATAGTATCTTTAAAGTGTCTCAACAACATTGTTGAAGGTTGATGGAAAAAATGTTTAATTTTTGTATAAAATGTTACCTATTATATTCATTCTACTGTAACTAGCCCTCTAACATGCAAAAATAACCTGAAAGATTCTCACACCACGAAGATATTTATAGTTTTCTTCAAAGGCGTCACTGTGCAACACCCTCTAACAGTAAATTCTCCCAACCATTTTTGAATATTCCCAACCGTTTTTCAACGAAAAAAAGACATAAGACAGGCTTTTAAAAATCTTTCAACACTTAAATGTCTGGAAAGGTATATAGAGCTAATTCATTGCTTTGTGACAACTTACATTCACCTGAAATGTAATTGAACTGTAATAATATAGTTGGGAGAATAAAGGAATCGATCAGATCTGTTTTTCCCAATTTTTATCATTAATAATGGTCCGTTTTCACTCAAACTTTCTGATCATCTGACATTGTACATCTAGCATTGAAGTCACTACCTTAGAACCGTTTTCTCTCATCTGAACAATGTTACGAGATCGCAATTACCAGATATTTTGTCGAACAGAGTGTAATGAAGGCTATCCAATATAACAGATATTAACTAGAAGGGGTTGTAATATAACTTACATGTATGTGTGTGAATACTAAAGATATTTCATATATTACTATCATTCTAATACCTGGGTTTAGGGGCCACAATTGAAATATCGTCCCAAAATAGGTGAGAATTATTTGTAGTAATTTGTTTTTGTTTGTTTGTTTTTTCATATGACATTGGGCATATTATTAGGATAGCGGAAGGGCACTGTCTAGAAAGCCAATATGTGACCCGGCACCACAAAACCACCAAAAAGTCGCAAAACATTATTTTCCTGATTTCATCTGATTATGAAAGAAGAAGTTCTCCTCATTAAAATGGTATATTACTTGTCCAAATTGAAGCTTTCTAACCCTTTCAATTTAGTGAATGAAAAGAGCTGGTGAGGGAGGTTACTGGTATTAAATTGTGAGAAAGAGAGCTTTAAAGTTTGGGGCTATTCAAGCATGCGGAGCAAGCAAACCACAGGGAAATCAATATAAGGGTGAATCAAAAGGCCATAGCAACCACTATGAAGAGATTTTCAGATTAGGCTGAAATTTGGCCTGATGGTCAAACATAGTCTGTTCATTATGTTTCTGAGGTTTCAATGTGTGGACTTAAGTCTTTCAAAAGTTATTATGTTGTAAATGTATAGAGTTGTAATTGGACAGATTAAGTGAACTGCAACATAGTGCCGAGACACCTGCACTAGACAATGCCTATTCATGGTGGACCCGGAGTCTTTTTGTTCCCCCTTACATAACACTGCTTGTCACCTATCTTGTTTTGTATACATCTGGGCAATTATTTGTAACCACATTATCAGGAATTCTCTCGTCGCTGTCTTGCCCGAAGTGTTCAGTAAGCAAAGCTGTAAGGTTGGCCTGATCCACCGCAGCTAGCCCCCGCATCATCGCTTCGTTGACCGCCCGAGCTACCCGGGCATCTGCGTTGGTGCACCCCGGTACCATCCCACGCTCTGCTCACGTACAAAACCTGGCTTTGTAACGACGTTGTAGACTTTTTCGCAACTTGTACTTTCAAATGTATAAAATATAATAATGTTCTTACTCTTGATCAACAAATTCTGGATATGTGATGTACAATCAAGCTACTCGAAGTCGTTAACGGAGAATATAAGACGAACGCAAATCTGAAACTCTGATGTGAAAGCAGATACAAACAAAAAGAGCGCGCCGCACTGATTGCTATAACGGACCAATCACAGCCCGCGTAGCACGACCCGTTAGCAACGACCGACCATTTCCGGACTACGATAATTTCGCTCGGGAAAAGTGATCAAATTTTGGAAGAGACCGAAGGCTGTGCGAAAAAAACTGGTCTAGAAAAACCGTTTAAAACACATCTTCTACTATGTTTTAGACTTCCAAATTTTGATACTAGGTACAGAAAAGACCACTCTTTCAGAAAATGCAAAAAAACAAAAATCTATTTTTTTCACCTAAATTTACATTTTAGCTGATTACGGAGAATCGCTGGTTGCGACTTTTTGTTGGTTTTGTGGTGCCGGGTCACATATTATGAATTGGCACATGATGAATTTGTTAACACTTAACTCTAACATTTAAATATAATTTGGTATTAAACCCCATGTACGCTAAAGACGTTTCATGAAAAGCCATCGCCACCAACAGTGTGTACCGGTATGTTTTAATTTGGTGCTTGTGAAATAGAGCAGTTTGATACAGCAAATCATGTTTTCCATTTATGCAATAGTGATAGCTTCACATCAGTTTAACCTTTTAGCAACTAAATGGCCTAAAACCACCCGTCCATTTTCGTCCTGTGGGGTCTACCGTACGTGATAATGTGCCATATACTGCTCGAAAGGTGTAGCTATGCATGTACCTGTAGCATTCAATTCAAACATTAATTTTCAAAGGAATATACAGTCAAACCGCTTTAGTGACCACCTGTCTACAAAGACCACAATTTTTGTCTCCTTGAAAATGGTTTCTCATTGAAACATTTACTATAGGCACCTGTACATATAAAGACCACCTACATGTACCTATAAAGACCACTTTTCTTGTCTCCCTTGGGTGGTCTTTATGCCTTAAAAAAAGACCTTTAGGTGCCAAAACATGGGTCGGTCGGTCAGAAATCTTCTTTTCATTTTTTTTTACTCTCTTTTTTTCCCCTCCCTCTTTGGGCTGATATTTCTCAGTTTTGAATGCTTTAATACATATTTTGTTATTACCGGGTAATTCAACATTTTTTTTCTAAAAAACATTTTTTTAAAAGAAACTATTTTTTAATCTGACAGACAGTTTTCACTGTATTTTTGAGAGTCAGAATGCACATGTTTTTAGATATTATTACCAAATATTTTCTTCTCCTAATGTTGGATGTTTCCCAGAGTCGTGACTACATGGATATATGTTTTTAACTCATTTATGCAACACGAGCTATCTCCCTATACCACATGTATTATCACATTATATTTATCAAGAGATAGATACACTTGAAGATGGTTTAACGGTTTCCAGTACAAGATTAATCTATAACGGTGTTAAATAGTTGTCATGCAGCCAATCAAGGCAGAAAATAGATTATTTTGCAAGGCCATTGTGTTCCATGAAGCAATCCTTCTGTCAGTTGGTGCATATTGTTTTGTGCGTAACTGCAAATGTGGCGAACAAGAAACCGTGCAAAGAGACGCAGAAAGCAAGCAAAGTGTTTAATAATGCTCAGCAGTCACATTTTTTCTTTTAAAATCATTTGGCATGAAATATTCTGTGAAAGTTATTTTGGGTTCTATTAATGATTTTTACTTAAAGTAGATATTCATTGATTTTAAAAACTAACTTTATTTTCATTATTGCAAAGTTGAAACTTTGATTCGACAAGGTTATCAAAATACAATGCTTGGAAACATTCGAAGTAATGATTATTATAAATTACAAAACGCTTGAATACAGCCCCGGCATAGCACCTGAAGAGCTCTCCGAAAGCTGCTGAGATGTGTGAGATCACAGTATGGACACGACTTGCACAAGCAGACGATGCCCCATGACATCTCACACATTTTCAGTGCCTGTGTTTTCATCTTCTCTTGAGTTCTTTCTCTTACTGACTACCGTCAGGCTAAATGTATATCTATTGCCTCACTCTCAACCCCGCGCATGGTTTTATTTTGATGACAAATGCAGCGATACAAAAATAAAGGAATCTGTCGCTTGTAAACAAAATAAGACGCGATTGTATATTCAGCTGCTCACACCGGGGTATGTTCGGCGTTTCAAGAGGGAACAAATGCCGTCCTTAATATCATTCCGGGGGTTTTTCAATTTGAAAGTCTGGTTTCTTTGATTGTTAAATAACCCCTATCCTGTGTATTTACAACCAAAAGATTTTAGTTATCAGAATCGGGTCATATCCCCTTTTGAATGGTTTGACATGCCATTACATTTATATACACTAAACTCATTATAATTTGAGAAATAATAGCTTTGCAATTATGTTCATTCTCTATGGGATGTTGTCTGCTTGGGCAGTGTTGGTCCATATAATGACGTCATTAAAACATCGTTATTTTTCTGGCGAATCTCTCGTATATCCCAGCTGCTATATGGAGGTGGTTTTATTTGTATTTTTATAAATCACCCGATATGTAGTTGACCTATAACTTGTACGATGGCCATCTGTTAGCTTACCAGTTTCTAGTGATACATAAGTTGACATATTTGTGATTTTTTTTTTAATTTCACCTTTAATAATAAGGACTGGTCAATATCAGAACTCAAGAACGTAATTAAAATATTAAGTGCTATCCATACTCAAGCCAGAATCACATTCATGGCCACTGCCATATACTTCAACATAGCCCAACTACATGTACGATATATTCAAGAGAAAATGATTATTTTATTTGCGTATTTCAGTTCATTTTAATCAATTATTTTGTCATGTGTATCATAATAATCACAACAAATATATTATAACTATTTGTAGTCTTAATTGACATAGATTAAAATGCATTGTAAGAAAAGAGAAAATGTAAAGTAAAAATATTTTATGAATAATGAATTGTATATACTTATAATATGCAATTACATGTACAGTTGTAAGTGCATATATCGTTTGTTTCAAAAAGAAATAAAATTAATACTGTATGTATAAAGAGGACATTTTATCAAGTGTACTGTTTCCTTTCACATTTCATAGGGAAAGTATTAACTATTTAGTATACAAATAATTCATGTTGCGATCAAGCTAGTGCATAAGTGTATGTGCACTACACACAGGTCAAGTCACAATAGGAAAATGAAGAAGGCTTGTGGAGTTCATTATCCTGCTTGTGAGTTAACCGAGTGTAATGCATGTCACTATAATGCAGAAGCTCAAAACATGAGGTATTCCATTTATAAAATGGGTTTTCAATATGAATACAATCTCTATCTCTCTTTCTCTGTCTCTCTCTTTTTTCTCTCTCTCTCTCTCTCTTCTCTTTCTTCCTTCTCTCTCTCTCTCTCACTCTCTCTATATTTTCTTCTATCTCTCTCTCTCTCTCTCTTCTTTCTCTCTCTCTCTTCTCTCTCTCTCTCTCTTCTCTCTCTCTTCTCTCACACTCTCTTCTCTTCTCTCTCTCTCTCCCTCTATTTTCTTCTTTTTCCTTCTTTTCTCTCTCTCTCTCTCCCTCCTCTCTCTCTCTATTTCCTTCTCTCTCTCTCTCTCTCTCTTATCTCTCCCTCTCTCTCTCTTTCTCTACCTCTATCTCACATTCAGTCTACCAGTAATTCACTCCTATACAAATTAGGCATTTTATAGACCAAAGTCAGTTTTGCATGAAAGAGTACTTTTTTATTGAATGTTCCTGTACCGGAAGTGAAAACGAGTGCATATATGATAATATTCCCTGTTCATAAATTTCATCAGAGTACTGAGCTTTTCTTTTACAAGATATGAAGACAAAAGAAGACACATTTCATCCATTTTTTCTGTGTTTTTTCATTTACATCCCCTTGCATCACATTAAAATAAGATGATCTTGGTAAAAAATTGTAATGGTTTTTGAGATGAGCACTCAATCATGAAATATTTGATAATCGAGGTTCAGAATTCTTATAAGAATAATGAAATAATAATTTCAGGGGACTGCAAGCTCCCTTGAAGGGGTAAAATTCATGTACGCTTAGAATTGTAGGGATATTATTTCAGTCGTATGATTGTCTACGTTTTGAAGCCAATCTGGCATTTGTATGGCAACTAAACTGTTGATTGTTGGTATATCATATCAGAACTCTAATCAGGAAGATATTTTATGGTTAAATTTCCATATCCAATTCCACTGCGATTGATTTGATTATGAACTGCAAAAGGATCATATATATACATGTACAGTGTACATATAGTGTGTGTTGAACTTAACCTGACACAGACGACACTGGTACACTATTGTAATGATATGTTAAATGGAAATGGAATATCAGAGTTGAGTAAATTCATCAACATGTTAGTAAGTGAAATTGACATCTTTAGAAAATTGGTTATTTGAAATCTAAAATTGAAAGTACATGTAGATGGATTTTTCTCCATAGTAAGGGAATCACAATATTTAACATAGTACCAGTTCATTTACACTGTGTACTGTACATTGATTACAAGTAGGAACTACATTTACATGGTATATATGCAGCTTAAAGGAATTAAGGCTTTCATACACCATTTGAAGCTTCTTAAAGGCTCAATCCAGATTTTATAATTTATCATCTCACAATAAGATACAGTACATTTTAACTTTCTAAGAGAGAATGTAGTAATATTTGACAATTACAATGCTTTTTAGATACTGGTAGGTGGAATCATTAAATACTTGCCAACCAAATTCTGGTCGCCATCTTGAATATCAAGTACTCTTCACCATTCTCCCCTCCGTTCCTCCCCCCCCCCCCCCCCCCCCTCTTCTCTCTCTCTCTCTCTCTCTCCCTCTCTCTCCTTTCCTCTCCCTCCCTCTCTCCCTCTTACATTCCTCTCTCTCTCGCTCCCTCCTCTAACTCCTACACCTAGCTCCCCTCCCCCTACCTCTCTTTCTCCCTCTCTCTACTCCTTCTCTCTCTCTCTCTTTCTCTCTTTCTCTCTTGCTCTCTTTCTCTCTCTCTCTCTCTCTCTCTCTCTCTCTCTTTCTCCACCCCCTATATATGATATTTGTACACAAGCTGAAAATGAAAACATACTGAAAAATTCAGGGAAAAAAACAGGAAGAAAATCAACAAGCAGCAAATTTGTTGTCTACAAAGTCTACATTTCAAACTACATTGTACAATTTACAGACATTTAGCAAAATATAAATAATTGAAACAAACATACTGTAACTTAATGTACTGCCAAAGCATTTTTTTTTCTTTTTCCAAAAGACTAAAGCAAAGTTTGCAGGCAAGAAATGGGTTTGAATCTAGGAAAACAAGCATATTCAGCCTAAAATATATGTGCATGGCTCAGATCAAGGGTACACTTACAAAAATGTAGATTGAACACTGGGAAATTGTTCAATTATCCAAAACCATGAGACCCAGACACAAATTAGCATTTTTATATTAGAAAGTACCATTGGGGGAAGCTCCAAACAAGTTTTCAGCTTCATTGAGTTCAAATTAAAGATTTTAGAGCAATTTTATGATGAAAAAAGGCCTATTTTCAGCACTTTTAACGTTACATTCAAAACATGCACTAATTGGATACCATATTTTTACTAATGGGATGCAAAAGTTGTGATTTTTTTTAATCTTGATGTAGAATCTATGTAATAATTAACATTTCTGTTGAGTTAATTCCTATTATTTTACTTTCTTATTCCATTTACACGTGATACAATTTTTGTGATATGTTCATAACTGTGGTGTCCTGCAAATTTCAAATCTTACTAACTGAAGAATGGTGTATAAATAATTGATTTATTTACAAGCTTGCAATGTTATAATGTTTAGTTTCACTTTATCTTTGATTTCTAATCAGATCATTTCATTCTGGGTCATGGTTTTAAAAATATTCAGATTTCTGAAAATGGAAAATGTTTGGTGTCCTGCAGTTATGAACATACAATGCAACAGAATCTATACAAAAACTTATTGTATTCTTTCAAAATGATAATGCAATGGTGTATATAGGTGAACGAAGAGCACTGATAACATTGGATTCCCCATTTTAACTTGTATGTGTGATTTAATCAACAATGAATGGACACCGAGTTATGTACGTGACGAGTTATGTACGTACACCATGTTTTTTTTTCTTCAATAAGACCACCTATATTTAGTTATTTGTTATGGTAAGGTAGTAAACCATGTATAAGACATACACACGTCTGATTTGGTGAGAAGAATATTACAAAATATTGCAGTTTGAGCTTTTTCATGTCATGTACATAACTAAGACACTGTTATGAAAAGACACCGAGTTATGTACGTTACTACCAATCACAATTTGAAATAAATTATCATAAATGAATCAATTTATTTCTGTCAGCATGAATTGCACCCTTCTGCATTTTCATTTAAACAAACATTTATTGAATTTAAGGAACAAGAAGTTATAATTTGAATGTAAAACTACTTACTTTTGGTGTCCACAGTTATGTACGATTAAGTACAGAAATCTTACATTTCAGTCCTGAAATAGTAGTTTACAAACTATTTACACATTGCAAATTATGTTTCATTCAGGAAACACATCATTCCTTCAATTGAAGTCGATATTAGACTAATGCAAAACCATATCTGACAATAAGGCAAAGAGAAAGCATCTAGAGAATAAGATGTACTGTACATAACTCGGTGTCCATATTTGTTTTGGCCAAATTCTAATAACTAAATTGAAAAAAGTTGATATGGCAATGGTTTTAAGTTTTGTTTAGGGTATGTTTTAACATCTCATGTACTTTGTTAAGAAAAATTTAAAATATAAGAGAAATATCAGCATGAAGTGGACACCGAGTTATGTACGTAACATTTTTGATGATGTGATATTTGGCTACTGATTGCCGCTTAACGGCAATTTGTTAAGGTCTGATTTTTTAGCTATGTGTTGCATAATGTTTGCAGATTACAAAAATAATGTTGCCACAGTCTATAATTGACTTTTAAAATTCACCTCATATGTAACACTTTTGTGCCCTTGATCAGAGCCCTGCACATATGTCTTTAGCCACATATCCTGTACAACTCACAGATTCAACGATTTTAGGAAGATCTCGTATTTGACAACCTCTATTCACAAAAAACAGATTTTGACCATGTTTTACATGATCTCCTCACTAAGTTCCATAATATGAACCACCTTTTAGAAAACTAGCCCAATTCTCATTTCAAAGCAAGCTTTACAATGCAGAATGTGTTAAAGGCACACTGTCCTACTTGTAGCTACTTGCTCCCTCTATATAGAAAACTTCTCAAATCGGTGCCTGTTGGTCCTCCATGATCCTCTTTTTCTTATGTTAAATGAGAGCCGAGTTAATGAGATAGCCACCTGTCACAGTGACCTTGTTGGCTTGCTGTGTGGTCTAATCCCTTCTAGCTGCAGTAGTAACGCCTACCTTTAATATTTACTTACTTTTTACATTCCACATTACCCCCTAATTCGTCGCTGTTTTCACGAAGTGACGGTAGTGAAAAAAAATTACATTCAATTTGCGTGACGATTTTCTTCACTACCGTCACTTCGTGAAAACAGGGACGAATTTATCTGAAACAAATAACAGAAAAATCTTAATTAATGAAAAGGTAATTCATGAACTGGAATTCTCTCTTTTCTTCTCACTATGTGGATGATTATTATTGAAACAAGTATAAAAGTGACTCAATCCATCAAAAGAGTTTGAATGAAATAGTAGTATTGTGAACATGCTAAAAGCTTGGTTGATAAGTTTGTTTAAATGTGAACTAAAATCAAAATACACTTATCAATACCAGGGCCCCGTTGCACAAAAACAATACAATTGATGGTAACTTTGCTATCAATGGTAAATACCATGAAAACCTTGATTTTGATTGGATGTTGAGCCCTGTTACCATGGAAGTTGCCTTTGGTGGCAAAGTTTGATACCATCAATGGTAAGTTTTATACCACTGGCCCATACATACATGTACATGTATGTCACTAGAATTTTAATATGAAGCAAAATCCTTCACAAACAGGAGACCACTAAACTATTTCTTGTATACAGTGTATGGGCCAATACTGAGAAAGAAATTGCATAATGTGTACAATTACTCAATGAGTACATACTTGTTGCTAGTCATGGAAGATCAATATATTTAGACAAAACCGACTACATGTACATCATTATTATCGATCACTACAATCCTTTATGAAATGTTTCAATATCAATGCAGCATAGAGATGTAGTTACAGAAGACATGATCATGCATGAAATATAATGACGAATCATTTTAATTCAAAGGCTTAATAGTAGAATGACATCTATAATGGATTTATAGGTAGGTAAAACACGCTCACTCCTCATTCACTCCGCATTTGTTCAGTTGTACATCTAGTTTCTTTCATCTCTATTTGTAAATACCATTATAATGTTTAACATATCAGTTTGAACTTGTGAAAACTGATATTGAATTTATTTGTTGTTGACAGATCAATGGCATCATCATCATTTCATTAATATTTAATTGTTAATCATCATCATCATCATCACTATCATCATCCATCACTTGCATCATCATTCATTATCATTCATTATCATTATCATCATCATTATCATCATCCATCACTTGCATCATCATTCATTATCATTATCATCATTCATTCATTATCATCATCATCATCATCATCATCATCATCATCATCACCATCATCATCGTCATCCTTCATCATCCATTATTATCATCATCTTCATCATTCTCATCTTCAGTACTCACAGCAATAACTGATTATTAACTTCATAATACAAAGACTGATAGTACTTGCGAAGGCAGGCTCATGGTATTAACTGATTCTGAGCAGAAACAAATCTCTGGATATTCATTTGTAGGTCCTCCAGCCTCCACAGATGATGAGAACAAATCTGTTCCCTTCCTTTCCTTCCAACTGTCCTCCTCCTTCTCCATTATATCTTCCCTGTCTGTCATCCTTCCTCTTTCCCTCAAGCAATAACTTCTCGATCACATTTTGCCACAATCATGGAGATTTCCAAAATCCCTTACCATCAAAACCGTCTCATTATTCCTTTAAGTATTCTTTTGTTCAATCGGATGCTGGAGAAGCAGGCATTTCTCTCTCCGGGAATCCTCATCCTCATCTTATTTTTTTTGCTACCTCTGTCACCTGAAGGTTGCAGGAGTTTGACAATCACTGTCTACTTTTCAAGATTCTTCTCCAATAGAAATCAGGAGAATGAAAGGCACCTTCTCCCGTTATTTTTCCATCTCGTTAATTTCATTCCTTGCTGAGGTTTGAAGCATCTGCCTTTCATTCATCAGCTCTCTCCTCTCTTTTCAGTATTCATCTATTCGGTGGAAAACTTGATGAAGAGACGACGGAACTGCCTCTGCTCTTTTTCCTCAAAGGTGCAGATTTTACTCATCTCCTACATCTTTCCATGTTCTAAATGTAAAGCTATTTTTCAGTCTGGAGAGTCGGAGGGTACTTCCCCGCCTACTTTTCCTCATCCTCGTTATTTTCTATCTCTGTCTCTTGGAGTTCTTGCAGTTCATCCGCGAGAGCCTGGCCGAGCCTTGAATTATTTTCTGCTCCTTTTCCTCAAGATTTCAGATTTTAAAGCTTCTTTTCAGTCTTGAGAGTTGTAGAGCTGTTCCGCCTACTTTTCCTCATCCTCGTTATTTTCTATCTCTGTCTCTTGGAGCTCCTGCAGTTTATCCGCGAGAGCCTGGCCAAATGTCAGCCTATACTTTGGGCTGTAATGATCGAGGAGGGAGTAAATGGTCTCGAAGTACGGTGTAGAGATGTCCTTGGTGATGGTATCGTATTCATGTCCGATAACCTGAAAGGGAAGATCAGACAAAAAATGTTAGAAAAGAACATGGAGGGGGAAAAAGGGATATCACACGATTGTATTTATTAAAGTGACTCTGTAAAATTGCCTCATATTCTGAAACAAAATCCTGGATTTAGCTCATGCTGCAATTGATTGATTGATTTTTTTTTTTGCCAAGCTTCCAACATACAACAATATACAAGAAAAACAGATAAAAACTAGAAATGCAATCGTGTCACAACGATGTGCGTGCAATGACGCCATGTTTCTACGTGTCAAACGAAGGAGTTACTCTCGGACTATCCAGAGCAATATGTAAGAAGTCTGTAGCTTCTGTGATAGTGGAGATAGTTAGGGCGAAAGAAAGGTCATCAAAACGGCCCGAAACGGAAAAAATGGTGCCTGGACGGTCACGCATAAGGGTTTCCGGAGAACGAAGAATTTAGTGACCTTGAAGGAATGCTAGAGACTACGCCTACGAATTTTGAAGGGAATTGGAGTAGAGGAAGGGATCTAGAAAGGGCTCGCAAGCACTGCGTGCAAAACCAATAGGACTTGGTGCATGATGAACATGTTGCGACGCGTGCTTTGGCACGAACGGCCGCCCATACTAACACAACCAAATTACAGCCTTAAAAAATGACGTCATGGCCGAAACGTGTTATAATAGGGCGGAAACTCGGCGAAATTCGTATAGTGATCCTTGTTCAAATGCGATTTACTCACAATTCTCTGCGTGAACATATACCATACTTGGTATCATTCGAAAGGGCACTTCAGTGCGGTCAGTTTGAAACCATTGTCATCTTCGCAAAACGTACTGCACGCATCAAACGCGCTAGTACGTAAAGCATAGTAAATTCATCATTTTGGGCGATAACTTGGCGAAGAGTGCATTACAATTTACTAAACTTAGCAGACAGTTGTCACGTATATGGATACATGTGTCTGCCAAGTTTCATTGATGTAGGTATAAAGATCGCCGGTTTAGAGCAAGTTGAAGTTATTTCTCAATTTTCTTGAAAATGGCAAATTTGGAGGACATTTTTCTCAAAGTCGGTCAGTGTTAGGGTATATAATTTTGTATATGGCTGGAAAGGGCATATCTTCAAATATCTAAATCCAAAAAAGGGTACGGGTTTGCCAAGCCATAATGGAGATACGGCCACAGAAAGAAAGCCAATTCCCAGAACTTTAGAGGGCGCTATTTATGTTTTGCATAGCCATTGGAGCGTGAAATTTGGCATGGCTATGTGCAATTATTAGATAAGGATACTGTGAGATTTAAATACAAAACGGAATTTATATGACAAAGTTATGGCAGTTTTAGATTATTTAGGGGTCCATTTTTCATGAATTCGAGAGATTTTTGACGGAGTCGGTTTCAGATTTGAATTTTGAGTATGAAGATGGCATTTTGAAGGGCAGGTTATACGTCGCAGATGAAAGAACATCTCTTAGACTATCTAGAGGAATTTGTTAGAAGTTTGTAGGATCTAGGATAGTGGAGATGGGAAGGAAGAAAGAAAGGCCTTAAAATGGACCAGAAACGGACAAAATGGCGCCTGGATGGTTATGCATGAGTGATTTCAGAAAACGAAAAAGTAGGTGACCTAGATTGGATATCAGAGATTACGCCTACGAAGTATGAAAGGAATCGAGCAAGAGGAAAGAACCTAGATAGGAATAACAAGCACTACGTGCAAAGCGAATGGGATTCCGGACGACAAGAAGAAGAAGACTAGAAATGCAATCGTGTCACAACGATGTGCGTGCAATGACGCCATGTTCCTACGTGTCAAACGAAGGAGCTACTATCGGAATATCCAGAGCAATATGTAAGAACTATGTAGCTTCTGTGATAGTGGAGATAGTTAGGGCGAAAGAAAGGTCACCAAAACGGCCCGAAACGGAAAAAATGGTGCCTGGACGGTCACGCATGAGGGTTTCCGGAGAACGAAGAATTTAGTGACCTTGAAGGAATGCTAGAGACTACGCCTACAAATTTTGAAGGGAATTGGAGTAGAGGAAGGGATCTAGAAAGGGCTCGCAAGCACTGCGTGCAAAACCAATAGGACTTGGTGCATGATGAACATGTTACGACGCGTGCTTTGGCACGAACGGCCGCCCATACTAACACAAAAAAATGACGTCATGGCCGAAACATGTTATAATAGGGCGGAAACTTGGTGGAATACGTATAGTGACCCTTGTTCAAATGCGATTTACTCAAAAATTTCTGCGTTAACATATACCATAGTAGGTATCATTCGAAAGGGCACTTCAGTGCGTTCAGTTTGACACCATTGTCATCTGCGCAAAAACGTACTGCACGCATCAAACGCGCTATTACGTAAAGCATAGTAAATTCATCATTTTTGGCGATAACTTAGCGAAGAGGGCATTACAATTTACTAAACTTAGCAGACAGTTGTCACGTATATGGATACATGTGTCTGCCAAGTTTCATTGATGTAGGTATAAAGATCGCCATTTTAGAGCAAGTTGAAGTTATTTCTCAATTTTCTTGAAAATGGCGAATTTGGAGGGCAATTTTCTCAAATTTGGTCAGTGATAGGGTATATAATTTTGAATATAGCTGGAAAGGGCATAACTTCAAGTATCTAAATCCAAAAAAGGGTACGGGTTTGCCAAGCCATTATGGAGATACGGCCACAGAGAGAAAGCCAATTCCTAGAACTTTAGAGGGCGCTATTTATGTTGTGCAAAGCCATTGGAGCGTGACATTTGGCATGGCTATAAGCAATTATAAGATAAAGATACTGTAAGATTTAAATACAAAACGGAATTTATATGAGAAAGTTATGGCAGTTTTAGATTATTTAGGGGTCCATTTTTCAAGAACTTGAGAGATTTTTGACGGAGTCGGTTTTAGATTTGAATTTCGAGTATGAAGATGGCATTTTGAAGGTCAAGTCATGTGTCGCAGATGAAAGAACATCTCTCAGACTATCTAGAGGAATTTGTTAGAAGTTTGTAGGATCTAGGATAGTGGAGATAGGAAGGAAGATATAAAGGCCTTAAAATGGACCAGAAACGGACAAAATGGCGCCTGGACGGTCATGCATGAGTGATTTCGAAAATCGAAAAAGTAGGTGACCTTGATGAGATGCTAGAGATGATGCCTACGAAATTTGAAAGGAAAAGGACTTGAGGAAAGGACCTGGATAGGAATAACAAGCACTACGTGCAAAGCGAATGAGATTCCGGACGACAAGAAGAGGAAGAAGAAGTAAGAATATTAATAATGTGAACGAAAACAAGGCAATGACGAAGGTTCGTCATTGCAATTAAGTCAGCTTGAACAGGATAACCCACGAAAGCTTGAAAGCTTATTTCCAGTGTTCCAGTGGGGTCATAATCATCATCGTAATTATAAATCTTTAGGTCAGTCAGGAATCCCATGACTTTTACAAGTCGATCGCCTGTCTGATTATCAAGATATTTCTGATTGGAAATCGAAATTTCATTCTTTGTTTTCCTCACGGTTTTTATACCACTACGGTCTATTGGAGAAAATGAGTGTGGTAAAACCGTTCACTCAAAGATTTTTTGAGACACTTCATGATCATTTTGAAGCGCAATTCTGTTAGGGCTTCAATATAACACCATATCACAGACACTGATAACATGTAGGGCATGCATCTCAGATTTAACATTGTTTCAATGCCTTTAATCAACAACAATAGACAGATCACATAGTAATGATGGCTTCTTCTAAAACCCTCATGTCTATCACACCAACCCTATGGTGCTCCTAGCCAAGCGGCCAAAAATGTAGTGCACTAGCATACTGGGTAGTGGGTACCCATTAACACCTGGGTGAAGAGAGGCAAATGTGGATTAACGTCTTACCAAAAACATTCATTTTCGAAGGGATATAAACAAAATTCTATACATGTACAACAAGTAATTTTTGCGTGCATGAACTTTTCGAAAATGTTGTGAGTGGTCCAGATTCACAAGCTTCATGCCGTGATATAATTGAAAGACACTGTAAAATTGATTTCTTGCAACTTGTGAAAGTTTCTTGCCGTGAAAAAGGTCATCATTGAACAAGATGCAAAAGTTTCATGCTAACATTACCCCAATATCCCTTCCTTATCTCCCTCTCTCTCTCTCTCTCTCCCTCTCTCCCTCACTCCCTCCCTCACTCACTCCACCTCTCTCTCTCTCTCTCCCTCACTCCCTCCCTCTCCCTCTCTCTCTCTTTCTCTCTTCTCACTTATACAATGTATGTCTCTCTCTTTTCTAAACCTGTTTTTCTCTCATCTCTCTCTCTCTCTCTCTCACTCCCTTTCTCTCTTCTCACTTTCTATATCTCTCTCCTTTCTAAAACTGTTTTTCTCTCATCTCTCTCTCTCGCTCTCTCTCTCTCTCACTCACTCTCTTTCTCTCTTCTCACTTTCTATATCTCTCTCTTTTCTAAACCTGTTTTTCTCTCATCTCTTTCTCTCTTTCTTTCTAACTGCCCTCTTTCTATCTAGTCTCTAGGGTGCATTACAGTACAGTCAACTCCTGGTCAGCTGCCATTCGATGCTGCTGACATAGAATTTGAAGAATGGTGTTCAAATTATTGTCACAGTATGAAACTGTGCCCTCTTATGACATGAGTATAACCCATGTTAAAGATAAAGTTGAGTTCTAGTTGTGCGATTGCATTGTGAAAGAAACGTTGTGTGCCAAAGAAATTTGGCCCAGTCTTGGTAAAGTTACAAGCACTGTACATGGAAAGATGTATATGGGACTACGCGACACGTACGCGATATCTAACCCGTCCGGTAGATATAATAATTTACCAAATATATCAATTAGTAGGCGGTTTCCCGGCAAAACTTGTATCATCACGTACATGTATATAATAATCAAACATTTTCTCTCACATGATTGGTAATAAGAGCTTCCATTTCATTTTTACAGAGGGGGGCGTTTCCATAACTGGTCTTTACCTTTAAAGCGATGCAGTGTTATTTCATGGTCAACTTGCAAACAGTGCTTAACCAAATACTTAATTTCTACTTAGCAGAAAGTGGACTCGATGCGAGAACCACCAGATCAGAGCTCTAGGGAAACAGGAGTTGCAGGACCATACTGCTACAGCTGACCTGAGATGGCGCTAGAGGGGATTTTGTGATTTTGTGTTCTAGTACAGATAGGTTTCACAGATATTACCTTTATACAATGGCTATTTTTACACCGGACCTTTGAATTAAAGCTTGTGAAATCTTAAAGTTAAATAAACAATTTTCCCCAGACAATGACAAGTGTTCACACAGGACCGAAACAACTACCGTACAATTGTATTCCCTGTTTAAAACTACAAGCTGGGCATTCATTAATTGTTAATACAAGCTGGGGTAACCTCAAAGTTTATTGCATCCGCATGGCACATATTACTACAAGTGTCGCCATACACCTCTAAAACGCTCCAAAAGACTCTGAAAAAATGGACAACTGAAATTAGATCTAGTGGGAATTTTTTTTTAGAAATCACTGCAACACTTCTACTAGAGTGAATAAAAAAAAACAAGCTTGTGTATTAAAGGTATAGGCCAGTTCTGGTCATGCGATTGCATCGTGAAAGAAACGTTGTGGAATCGATCAGAAAAGGTTGATCATCTAGCATCCATAAAGTATTGGTCTGTACTTCAAGGTTCTGGAAATTTGGCTCAGTCTTGGTAAAAATACAAGCACTGTACACAGAACGATGTATAATAATTTACCAATTATATCAATTAGTAGACAGTTTCCCGGCAAAATTTGTATCATTTGGTATTACTCAAAACATATTCTTTCACATGATTGGTATTCAATATTAGAGATTCCATTCTGTTTTTGAGAGGGGGGCGTTTCCAAAACTGGTCTATACCTTATATGTGTACAACTTTAAAAATGTAACTCTATTTACTGAATAGCTACAGAACAGAGATGAAGAATTATGGTGCAGGCAATAAACTGGATGGCTGTATCAGGTTACAAGATGAAGAAAGGCAGAGAAAAGGAAACCATAAAATTCTTTTGACATCCGATCATCTTTCATTACTAACCAGTGTGAACATGTACAGTATGTAGTTTCCAATCTACCTTAGATATCACATGACACAGTGTAGCTAGGCTTGGTATGTACACTGCAGTGTGGAGCTAATAACGAGATACAGGTGATGAGTGATTGGAGTCGTATGCCCTCATCATATTATGTTGGACAAGGAGTGCTTTATACTTTATTTATAGATAAAAACTGCAGTGTGAATCGGATTGGAGGCGTGTGCCCTCTTCATATACAAAAGTTGATCAAAGAGTGCTTTATACTTAGATAAAAACTGCAGTGTGAATCTAATTTAACGAGATACATACATGTACATGAACATGTACAGGTGACGAGTAATTGGAGACTTGTGCCCTCTTCATATAAAAATGTTGGACAAGGATTGCTTTATAATATACAAACTGCAGTGTGAAACTAGTAAGGAAATTACATGCATTGAGTGACTGTGAAGGGTTTTCACACCATACAGTACAATTAGATGAATGAGTACATAAAACATGTACATGTACAAGTACATGTACATGTACAGTATCGCTATCAAGCCTCCATTCGACAAGCATCACATTTTTAATTGGAATAGTGCATTCCACTCATTCCGATTTCTGACAACACTAGATGCCTACGCATTCATGTTTGCTACGGGAGATCTCATTAAAAATTAGCATCTACCGCTTAATTACAGGGATGCCTGCCCTTTGAATTTAGCCATCAAAATAGCATGCATTATACATGAACACCAATACGATGACTGAATTTCTCATGCAACCATTGACAATAATAAATGTGATGTATTACTTTCACTTTGAGGACTGTGGAAAATGCATGTGACACCAACATCAAAGCATACTTTTATTCAATAGGTCACATTGGAATCCGCAACCCTACAAGAGTTTGCTATTAACCCTTCTATAAAACCCAATGCTGGAATGATACACTTTATCCTTTGTACATATTACCAGGATTTTACCTTTTGACAATAATTAATGTTTGTATGTACATGTAGCAGGAGAGCTTTACAGCTTGTGATAAAGACTCTCCATGTACAACTTTTATATTGTTAAACTTAGGCTTTGAATTAGGCTACCAAAATAGCAGGCAGACATGTACAGTACGTTATCAATATGGTGACTAAATTTCCCGTGCAACCATAGACAATAAAGATGACTGTGGAAAATGTGACACTAAAATCAAAGCATATAAATTAATTTTATTCAATAGGTTAAAGATAAAGATCAGTTCTGGTCATGCGATTGCATTGTGAAAGAAACGTTGTGGAATCGATCAGAAAAAGTTGATCATCTAGCATGTATTGGTGTGTACTGCAAGGTTCTGGAATCATCAAAATGATAAGATATACCCAGTCTTAGAAAGATGTATATGGGACTACGCACACGTGCGCGACACTTGCGTTATATCTATCACATCCCAATAGATAAACTAATTTACCAAATATATCAATTAGTAGGTGGTTTCCCGGCAAAATACATGAACATCTTTCTGTGTGCAGTGCTAGTTACTTTAAGACTAGGCCAAATTTCTTATCATTTTGATGATTCCAAAACCTTGCAGTACACACCTACAAAATGTATACTTATCAACCTTTTCTGATCGATTCCACAACGTTTCTTTCACAATGCAGACCAGAACTCAACTTTATCTTTAAGTGATTGCAATCACCTAAATAATAGTCTGATATTCAGAGTTTTCAGACCCTTTTTGTAATTGCCAAAGAAAAAAAAGTTGTCAGTCAGTCACTCAATACTCAATAGTGTCTGACAGTGAATTCTAGAAGGTAAACAGGTTTCCTTACATAATTTGAATACTAGGACACTGCTAATGACATGTTTAAATTTCACAGATCTTATACTGTACATGTACTGTACGTGTAGGACATACTGTAGATGAAATATTCATAATTCCTGCAAAGTTCTACAGAATTTGATGTTGGCTGCAAAAGGGACATATACATGTATTTTGTACTTCTAGCTCACAGCAGACAGTCTAGTGGTGTGATGACCTCATTTCTCTGACTGACCAATACAATGTCATTATGTCAACCAATAAAATGATCTCATTGCTACTAGTGTATTAGTCATCACCAATTCTCAAGCACATAAATCACCATTACTCACCTCATCAAATGAGGGTGAAATGACTGCTACATGTACATGTACGTATGTCAATCTGATGCTTTTGGATAAATATTGAACATAATAATTAAACATGGAGAACAAATGACATGGCTGCTCAAAACTACGAAGAAGTCATAAATCTCATAGCGAAGGTATTAATAATAATAATTATTATAATAATAATAACAATAATAATTATTATAGTAATAATCATACTAATAATAATTATAGGCCACAAGGGACGTTGTGCTTCACATACGGTACATGTACATTACATCAGTTCATACTCCTTCCCCTTCCAATTTTACATGTTTGATTTTTTGTTTATCTATCACTGACCACCAAGTACCTAATGTACAAAAAGTCTAGCAGGACTCAAAGTCAAGCTTCTGCCATGAAATATCATCATTAGAAAGTAGAATAGAGTTTATTATAGTAATTTTCCCAAGTATAATTATGTAATCACTGCATGTACATTGTACAAATATATCAATTTCATTTCCAGAGGATGATACAGGTACAGTATAGGAAAAAGGGGATACAAATATACCTCCAACATACGACTCTATTGGGGTTTTCATATGCAGGATTATGAAAGAGGAGCATCTTGAGATTTTTTTTAGCATTTTGCTTTAACACTGCCAGCTGTTGTTATTTTTGAAATTCTTTTGATCCAGAATAATATAAATTAAACACTAAAATTAAACTCTACAAAGAGGACTGTACTCAATGAAAGAAGAAGAAGTTGTTGTTGTTTTTAATATATAAAAACACAGAAATGTTACAATTCCAGAGATGCCAACTTTTGGAAAACAGAAATAGGGAGGATTTGTAACCGACACCAAATAATGTGCGCGTAGCGCACATCACGAGCGCGTAGCGCCCGACCCTTGCGGCCGGGTCCAGGGCCCGCCTTAGGGCCCTGGAAGCTCTGGGGTTCTAGATGCTCTCTGGTGCAATCTGAGCCTTATTTTGGAGCATTTTACATGTGTATTTGGTTAAATAATTCCCACTTTTTTTTTAAATAACATACAAATTGTACAAAATGCATGATGAATTCCTTTCAGACTTCCGAATACACGGGTACTTGATACTGTATTCGGTCTTATACTTCTGAGACCATTTCTTGGTCGCTACTCTTAATTTGTCTTTTAACATAGTGGAATTACTACATGCTTAAGTTAGCAGACGATATTTCTCATTCAATTCACAGATATATATACTTGATGAATTCTTTTCAGACTTCCAAATACACGGGTACTTGATACTGTATTCGGTCTTATACTTCTGAGACCATTTCTTGGTCGCTACTCTTAATTTGTCTTTTAACATAGTGGAATTACTACATGCTTAAGTTAGCAGACGATATTTCTCATTCAATTCACAGATATATATACTGATAAGCGCCAAAAAAACAAAAAAACAAAAATACAACAAAAAAAAATCATTTTTTTTATTTTTTTTTTTTAAATCGGGAGGATAAGGTTGGTGATCGTAAGGTCGGGAGTTGGGGTGAATTATCGGGAGCCTCCCGATAAAATCGGGAGGGTTGGCATCTCTGCAATTCAATTCTATTTCTGTTGCAGTTTACGACTTTCATCTAACTTGCACTCAAATGTTTTTTACTCCTGGAGTCCTGCATTATTGATGTTTTATTTTGGGACTTAATTGCAGCTGGGCCTTGTTTATTAATATTTTTTTTTTGTAATGGTTACAACTTACGGCAAGAGTTCCATATAGACTAGATCTAGGTCTATATATATGTATTTATGTACCCCCCACTAAAATTGAAAATGGAAATTAGATAGGGCCTAGCTAGCTAGATCTTAACTCCGGGAAGCTCCAACACCGGCGCGCAGCGTCGGAGCTTCGGTCAAACTGTCGTGGTGGCTTCGAAAAAAAAAAATGGGGCGACGTTATCGTTAAAATCTGCAAAGGGAGTACTTACAATTTTTACATCATAGGGTGCACGACTCCTCAGGGCATAACAATGATCACTTGAATTCATAATTTGAAGAAGTCTTTGATGGGAAAAAAGGGTTTTTCAGAGCACTACCCAAACGACTCTTCCATGTTGGAGCGTCGATTCAAAATGGCGAAGAGACTGTACGCATGCGCGGCAGAGCCGCAGAAAGTATGAATATTCATGCTATCGAGTGCCGATCGCTCGAAATCGCTGAATATGCACGAGGTTGAGGAGGACTCTGTTTGTTCGAGTCGTGCATATTATGGGAAATTATGGGTATACGGGCCGCACGCATGTGCGTACGTCGGGTTGCTTTGCCTGGTCGCACGTACGTACATGCGAGCTTGTATATAAAGGGCTTTTAGCCCGCTGCCCGGGGCAGAATTACCAGAGACATTGAGAAGTAAAGACTACACATCAGAACGAGATCACCGAAGAAGACATCGCAGCAACGGACAAGGACTACAACGGATTCTGACACTGTGACGACTCTGGTGAGTAGTAGATTTACTTTAGTGGCGCTGCGACACTTCGTTCCTGCGCTATTTAATCTACGAATTGTCGTTGATATTTATATTATTGAGTGTGTGACTTGATTTTTGAATTTGTGTGCGTGAGTTTGTAGTTGACATGTGCGTGCCGTGTTTTGGCTTGTGCATGTGTACGGCGTAATCACGGACAAGTTCGTGGATCCGCCGAGCTAGTATAACAGGTTAGTATTATTGCTTGTTATTTCTGCTTTTGATTAATTGGAGGTTATATTTTTAGGTTTTTTCCATGGAGTGGTGGTTTGAAGACAGTTTTCTTCGCGATTTTTTTTTGGGTGTGGCAGGTGTCCACAATCAGGGACATAGGGACTTTATCAGCGGCCTTGAATATTGTGTTTGAAGATTTGGGTTTGAATTTGAATTATTTGAGGACAAGTCTCCTTCTTTGAATTGAATTCTGTACTTGAATGTTTGAATGTTTGAATATTTGAGTGTGAATTGGGATTGAAATTATTTGGGTTTGTTTATCAGGAAAAGTCTCCGTTTGTTAATTAACATTCTGTATAACAGAATAGTAAATAATTGTTCGCCTGATTGGACAATTCTCGCGTAATATTTTAATAGTAAATTAGTAAAGAATTGTTCGCTTGATTGAGCAATTCTTGCGCAATATTTGTATACTAAGTTAGTAAAGAATTGTTCGCTTGATTGAACAATTTTTGTGTAACATTTTAATACTAAGTTAGTAAAGAATTGTTCGCTTGATTGAACAATTCTAGCGCAATATTGTAGTACTTAGTCAGTTTTTTAAGGTTGGTACTTAAGTTAGTTGTATTGTATCATGCCGAAGATACAAATTAATTTTTGTAAGGTAGAAGAGCTGTTGCAGGTTCCCGGCATCGGCAGGACCTTAGCCGACCGGATTCTGGCTCTTCGAGAGGCGAGTGACATCACCGCAGAGTCGCTTGTAGAGATTCCTCATATAAGGAACCCCTCGGAGATTATCGAGCACTTCGATTTTGCGCCTTTTACGGAGAGGTTGAGCGTTAGTGGTGAGCGGTCTCCTTCTAGGGATACTCCCACACCCGAAGCCAGTCGGCCACCTTCTCCATATCCGTTTGATGCGTATCCTAAGGATGCGTTACCAGCTCACATTGTGAAACCGACGGAGGGGGAGGGAAGCCAGGCAAAGGTGACTGAGGACAACCCAAGGGAGAAGGTGAAAGCTATTGACCGCGAGACCTCTCCACAACATAAGGCTGTTAGTTTCGATTCGCCCAAGAAGTACAAGTCTTCGACTCGGGAGAGGGTTTCTCCGGTTTCTTCACCGGATCGCAAGGATCGCAAGGACTCTCGGAGAGATGAGGACGAGGGTCTCTATTCAGATTCTCCCCCTCGAAGGTCGCGGCAGGGCCGTGACCAGTATGAAAGTAGGGGCGAGACAGATCGCAGAGGGAGTCGCCATGACTCCCCTCGATCAGATCGCAGAGGGAGTCGCCGTGACTCCCCTCGATCAGATCGCAGAGGGAGCCGCTATGATTCCCCTCGATCGGAGCGTAGAGGGAGTCGCCATGATTCCCCTCGATCGGAGCGTAGGGGGAGTCGCCATGATTCCCCTCGATCGGAGCGTAGAGGGAGTCGCCATGATTCCCCTCGATCGGATCGTAGAGGAAGTCGCCATCACTCCCCTCGATCGGATCGCCGAGGGAGTCGCCATGATTCTCCTCGATCCGCTCGCAGAGGGAGTCGTCTCGATTCACCTCAAAACCGGAGGGAAGGCCGGTACGATCATGATAGAGAATCGAGATATCACTATTATGACCAAGATTCCCCTCGAAGTCACCGGAGTGACCGTAGTGAATCTAGAGGCCACCGGCATAGATCTCCTTCCCCATATCGAAGATCTCCCCGTAGGTCGCATGATCTGCGTAGGCGGGATCAGAGAGAGGAGAGTAGCGAGGGTGGAGACTTCGAATCGCCACCCCGTGTGAGAAGGACGGTTTCCCATCACTCGCCCAGACCCATGAGAGCGACCATGGATGAAGGGAGGAGCGTTAAACTGGTGTCTCTTCCCAAGTCCATTGCCTTCAATGGGACTGGGAACTGGCAGGCGTTTATCGCCAAATTCAGGCTATACGCCAGCGAGAGTGGTTGGGACTCCAAACAATCTCGCAATTACTTGTCTTGGGCCCTGGATGGGGATGCTAGTATATATGTGGCTACTTTGCTTGAACGGGAACCCGGCACCACATATGAGGTACTGGTAGGAAAATTGGAGAAGCGTTTCACTTCTCGGGAATTACCCGAAGTGTCTCAAATGCAATTTTCTTATGCCAGGCAGATCCCCGAGGAGGATATCGTTGAGTGGGCTGCCAGGCTATCAACTTTAGCCTCCCAGGCATTTCCCGATTTGCCGGAGCATTACATTCAACGCCAGGTCGTCATGCGTTTTTGCCAGGGTTCCGCGGACAGGGAGGCAGGTCAACATGCCTTGAATTCTCGTCCGAGGACCGTAGAGGAGGCAGTTGACCTGGTCAAGTGGTTCCAGCATTCCCATAAGGCCATTTATGGGAAGCCCACGAAGGAAGTGAGACAAGTCTCACAGTCCATTGAGGCTCCCGCTGTTCGAAAATCGATCGTGCCCCCAACCCCTCCGGCACAAGGCGGCTTGGAAAAGAGGGTTGCTTCTCTGGAGGGCAAGATGGACTCGGTGATTCAACTTGTTGAATCATTGAAGTCGTCCCTTGCAGTGATAGGGCCTTTACAGACTACAGTACAGAGTCTGGTTGAGAGTGTGAGAAAGTCACAAGCTTCTCCCGCCCGCTTCAGGGGCAAAGCCTCTCCCGCCCAGGGGAATTTCTCACCGGGCCGGGATATGGCTTGCTACCAGTGCGGGAAATTAGGGCATTTTAAATTAGAATGTCCCGAGAGAAGTCCCGGGCTGAAGGTTTCCTTTGCCTCCGAGGACCCGGGAAACGACTCTGGATCGGCGGAAGAGGTCCAGCCCCGATCCTGAGGAGTGAGGACCCCTATCAAGTTGTGGGGTTGGACAAGGGTGGACCAGCAGACAATGCTGTAGCATTTGGAAGGGATTCGCCTCCCCCGGAAACGGGGATTAATGGTGTTTCCCCTGATGTTACGATTATTAATAACATCCACGAATCCAAACCGATTGGTGGCGGCCAGGATAGCATCGGTAAAGTGGAAGTGCCGAGGGAAGTTCCCAACCCAACTTCTAGTCAGAAAGAGCTTCCTTCGCACTCCCCTTCTGAGGGTGCGACCCATGGGATCAGGCCTCCGACGGAGCCAAGTCCATGGCTGGTACCCCCCTGGCCACCGCCTACCGGTCAGAAACCGGCCAACCCAAAACTGGAAATGGACGTAGTAGTTTGCCGCATTAAGTCACCATCCACTTTCAGTATAAGCATATGGATGGGCAACAAGCCCATTCGGGCAGTAGTAGAATATTGAAGGGCTTGTTGTTAGAATTAGCATGTGTCTTCGCCAAAGACTATTTTGATTTGGGTAATTTTACGACAATTACCCATTCAATTGACATATTTCAGATACTCACTGATCAGGGCAGGAACTTTCAGAGTAAGCTATTTGTAAACATGGTTCCATGGTGAGTGTGTTGGTGTTACCCTGGCAGAGGGAATGTGTATGAATAAGTATTTCTGTCCTTTCTGCAAGTGTAGGTAACCCATTTCCTTTCTCCTTTGCAGTTATGGATCCTGATGACGTAAGGGAGGTAATTGCCGGCGAGGCATCGGAGGAGGTCCCGGAGGGAGACCTGTTGAGAGCAAGGATGGGGCCACCCCCACCCCCAGGGTCCGCCCGCAAGAGGACTTGGCTCCGTAAACTCCGACGGTTGAAGGGCAAGCTCCGTGCTGGGACGAGGGATTCGCCTCAGTCGGCTTCGGCCACTGGAGGAGTTCCCCTTGCCCCAGCCGGAGCTTGGAGTATGGGGAAGGGGCGTGGGGCTCTGATCGATTGCCCACCCACTCCAGTAGGGCTTGGTAGGGGGCGTGGGGCTTTGGTTAGTTGCCCACCCACTATAGTAGGAAGGGAGAGAGGGTTTGTTGATAGAGGGCTGGGTAGGGGGCTTGGTAGGGGGAGGAACCCACCACCTCCTCCTCCAGGGGGTATGGGTAGGAGGCTTGGTGCTCCTCCTTTGAGGAGCCCACCTCCTCCCGGGGCGATGGCAGGGGGTAGAGGGAAAGGTATGCTGAACTACATGAGCCGGGTCATGGCCTCCAGCTCTCCAAATGCCATCCCACTGTCCGGGTTCGGTTTAATGAAGTTAAGTAATTAAGTAAATATTATTATGCTTTATTATTGATTAATATATTAAGTTATTTATGTTATATATTAAGTTATTTATGTTAAAATAAGCAAATCAGTAAGTCCTGAAGAGAGCTATAATATGAAAACTACCGGTAGCTATTATTGCTTATTTATTGATTAATATATCAATACTCTTTACATGAATACATAATACAAGTAGTATTGAGTAAAATTTATACATTAGACATTATACATATAAATAATGACAAAGGTATAATACAAGTATAGTATTGTTTAATTCATGGATCTGAGATGCATGGCCCTACGTGCTATCAAGATCTATGATCTATATTCCTTTTTCCCAACAGACAGTAATGTTACACAATTAGTTAGGAAAATGGAAAGTGGAATTTAGATTTCCAGTCATAAATGTCTGGATAGTCAATTGCAGACAGGCGATCTGTTTGTGAAAGTTATGGGATTTTTAGTGCTGTAGAGGTTTATGATTGTGCTGGTTTATGGGACCCTTGACGAGGGAATCACCCCAGCCGGCTTCAGCTGCTGGAGAAGTTTCCCTTGCCCCAGCTGGGGAGTAGGGGAGAGTCATGGTGCTCTTCTTCTGAAGAGCCCTCCCGCTCCGGGAGGTATGGGGAGGGGGCTTGGTGCTCTTCAGAGCCCACCCCTTCCAGAGGGTTTGGAGCTCTCGAGAGCCCACCCTTTTTAAGTTTGTATACCCTCCCAATATCCGGCTCTATTTACAAGCTAAAGACTATTTGTTTTTTATCTTTCGCTTGTTTTTATAGTCGGGGGGAATATGGGAAATTATGGGTATACGGGCCGCACGCATGTGCGTACGTCGGGTTGCTTTGCCTGGTCGCACGTACGTACATGCGAGCTTGTATATAAAGGGCTTTTAGCCCGCTGCCCGGGGCAGAATTACCAGAGACATTGAGAAGTAAAGACTACACATCAGAACGAGATCACCGAAGAAGACATCGCAGCAACGGACAAGGACTACAACGGATTCTGACACTGTGACGACTCTGGTGAGTAGTAGATTTACTTTAATATTCAGCAATTCGAGCGATCGGCACTCGATAGCATGAATATTCATACTTTCTGCGGCTCTGCCGCGCATGCGTACAGTCTCTTCGCCATTTTGAATCGACGCTCCAACATGGAAGAGTCGTTTGGGTAGTGCTCTGAAAAACCCTTTTTTCCCATCGAAGACTTCTTCAAATTATGAATTCAAGTGATCATTGTTATGCCCTGAGGAGTCGTGCACCCTATGATGTAAAAATTGTAAGTACTCCCTTTGCAGATTTTAACGATAACGTCGCCCCATTTTTTTTTTTCGAAGCCACCACGACAGTTTGACCGAAGCTCCGACGCTGCGCGCCGGTGTTGGAGCTTCCCGGAGTTAGCTAGATCTAGTCTATCTCTACTCTTAATCTTATTCAAATCATTTGATTCAGATTTCTCCTGGAGTTTTTTATTTCTTCTTCCTATTTCAACATCAGGATTCACTGCCAAGTTTCCCATTCATTGATCCAACCGCATTTACACACACATCATCGTCATCATCATCATGAGTCATGAAACACACGACGTACACACTGCAGCTGCACCGTGCACTGCACCGTGCACTGCACTGCATGCTGCAGCAGAACTCAATACACAGATGCCTGCCTTTCACTACCCCGCTACGACCCCGCGTCTCGATTCCACTCACCCGAAAGCCTTGTACTGTGAGTTCGATGCAAAAAGTATCATTTTCCTTGGTAACTATGTTGAGATACACGACATCGTCTGATGCAGGTAACTTGGAAGATATTTCCACATGTTTTACGGCAAATGCTACTTCCTGAACGGCTGCGTCAGCCTCAATTTTCATCAGTTTTATATCACTTTCATTAAGCAGACTACTGTCCGTGTCAGATGCCATCTTGCAATACCAATGCCTTATGGTAAGCCAAATAGGGCATGTGCAAAATAAAAGGCTATATATTTTTTATTTTTTAATAGCTATTTACCGAAACAATAATTAACCTAAACCTAAAATTATTTGCCATATCCGCTGCGTCTTTTAGAATAAAAACTCATGAACATTGATTGTACATAATATATATTAACCGATCCCTGACCCTGATCATTCAATGC